>CM051363.1:19315525-19340525 GCA_028015245.1 Cardamine occulta | reverse complement strand
AATAACTTTTAATAATAGATTTATTAAAAACAGGTAAAAATATTTCAGAAAAAAACAAACTCATATCTTTCCACTTTATTTCTAAAGAATGTACGAAAATAAAAAGCATTAAACTTAGTGAAAATATATAACTTTTTATTGATGAAAATGATGAGAAAAGGAGGAGAATTGAAATGCAAGATGGTTCACTTTGTTCTTGGTTTTTCACTAAGCCCTAAAAGTAAGAAAAGAAAGAAAAAGAAAAAAAACAGAAAATGAAGAATCCAAATCTTCCTCTTCTGCTCTTTTAGTAAGCCCCTTCTTCTTCACTCACATCCAAACTTCTCATATGTATGTACAAACACAGTAATGTCCAACTAGTAACATCTCTCAATACCTAAACAAGTGAAGCTAAAAGAAGGAGCCAATGCAATCTCAATCTGCAGAGAAAAATGAATAAAGGGAAGAAGGCAGAACAGAGACAGAGATCACAGGGCAATGAAGAGGGGAATGAATGAACAAATCATCAAGAGTTGAAGCTCTACACTAATGGGTTCCCTGGTATTGAAGCATCTTAACAAGTTACGAGAGATTATTCAGAAGTTTCTTAAGGATAATGAGGAGATTGCAGAAGAAGCGTAAACTTTTTAGTTTTTAGCCGCTATAGTGTCTCACCGAATACTCCAATACTTCTCTGCTTGGACAGACAATCTCCTTAACCCGAGTACCGTTCTTGTATATCTTCACTGTCGGTACGACCCTCACGTTCTCTGCAATACCTATTGAAGGACATTTGTCGATATCCACCTAATCAAAAAGGTAGAACTTAGAGTCAATCTCTTCCTTCCCATGGAATTATGAAACGATTTTGAGTCACTACCATGTGAGATAACTTTACCTTGAGGAAGTGTATAGATGGGTAACGAGTACAAAGCGAGTCCACAAATGGAGATATCTGCTTGCATTGATGATCAGAGGCTGTCGAGAAATGGATAACCGAAACTCCTGGGTTTGATTGAAGTATTCACATTAAAAATTTCATAAATTAGATAAAGAAAAATTATCAATTAAAGAAACAGAGAAGTTATGTTTTACCTGGTAGATTCATGGCAGCTTTAAACTGTTCACGACTAAAAATTTCTTCAACTTCACCACCAAATTCCATATTTAAAACTTCTTCTCCACGAGATTTCTTCAATGCAACTTGAGCATGGAATAAAGATTCAGCAACTTCCTTGTCATGAGGTAGTTCCCTTCTCAAGGCCTCGTAATCACTCACTGCGGCTCCCCATCTTTCTATCTACAGTTGAAAAAAATCTCGATCAGTGTGTAACAAATTACAAGCCAAACTAAGTCAAACTGCCAGTTTTTATGTACCTTGCTATTTGAGGCAGCCCTTCGAAGAAGTGGCTTTGTGTAACTTGGTTGAAAACGCAGCGCTTGGTTACAATCTTCAATTGAACGTTCCCACATTCCAAGTTTAAACCAACAAGCTGCCCGGTTACAATATAGAATAGCATTGCACGGATCAAGCCTAAGGCCTTCTGAATAAGCTGAGCTTGCTTCCGTGTATCTTTCGGATTTATAGAGATCGTTACCACGAGCACGAGCCCTAGCAACCAATGTAACAGTATTGTGTAACATAGCAACTTCGTTACTTAGTGGATAGATTTGGCTAGCTTTCTCAGCAGCTATAACTGCATTTTGAAACCTGCAAAAATTCATCATCTGCTCTTTACCCTTTTTTTTTTACTGATGCCATTTCAATAGCTTATTTAACATTAGCAATCTGAAAAAAGGTTTCTCTAGTCTCACCTTCCTAAAGCCATCTCGATTTGAGCTTTGACAAAATATGTATAAGCTTCACAGGCCATACCACAAAACCGAGTCTGCGAACAAGATACAGGGAACGGCTCTACTTTAGGAACTTCCAATAGCTTTGATTGAGCATCATCAACCCGGTGAAGTTTCAAGAATGCTTCTACTTTACACATAAATAGCTGCAGATTCAAGACACAACAATTAAAAACAGTTGATTCTGATTCTTTCAATAAGAAAACATCTCATCTCACATAATTTGATTCTTACTTGTGGAGAAAAATCAGCACCAGAAACAATAGCTGCATCTACTTCCATCAAAACTGTTTTCCAATCACCAACCCTTCGCGCATCTGCGCATTTGCTCAAATGTTTCTCCACTGCTTCAAGCTTCTGCAACTCCATTGGATCTGATGGTCTCCCAAGAAAACAAAGATACTTCCTTGCACTATTAACCTGACCTAATCTGCAATGCAATGAAGTAATTAAGACACACATTGAAGTTTCACAAACATCAACATCAACAAAAACCCTAAAAGTAACAGCTTTATTCCCTTTCACGGCATCAAGAAACAAGCACCATAGATAAAGAATCAATTTTTAATGATACAGTAAGCACAGAACCACTTGCAAAGCTAAAAGAAACGAGAAGCAATTTACCTAATAAGCAATAAAGCCAAACGGTGATGAGCTCTTGCATAATTAGGATCCGATCTCACAGCATCTTCACATTCCTTAACAGCTTCACCAATTCGATTCAAACCGGTCAATGCAGCAGCTCTATTACTCCGATAAGCTGCATTTGTCGGTGATAATGCAATAGCTCTATCATACAACTTCAAAGCCTCATTAAACAAACCTTTCCTATACATTTCATTTCCTACTCTCTTCACTTCCTCTGAATCGGAACCTAAAATCGCTTTCTTCCATAAACTTTCCGCTGCAACAGAACTACTTCTGCTAGAGCTACCGACAATAACCGACGAAGTCGTCGGAGATCCACCACCTCCTCCGCTAGATGTAGGTTTCGCCGGAGATATACTACTTCCTCCACCTCGCATTATACTTCCATGACCGTACGTTCCAGTGCCAGATCCAAGAACATCGCTTCTAGAACGGCTTTGTGTCATTCCAGTGATTTGGATCTTCCCGGAAGGACAAATGTTTCCGGTAGGAAGTACATTCGCCGGTACCGGAGAAGTAGCAGAGGAGATGAGTGGTTGTTGTGAAGAAGAAGAAGTAGCTGAGTCCGATCTAGATTGACTCGGTCTATTCCCACTAGACGAACCAGATTGACTACGAAACGAATTAGATCTTCCGATAACCGGAGCATGTCTAATCCGACCGGTTATAGATCCGGAAGAGCTAGAACTGCTACTACTTGTGGTTGTAGTGACTCCACGTGGCTGATGTGAACGAAGCGGAGAAACCGGTGAACCGAGATCTAATTCACGAAAATCCGGTTTATTGATTTCGGAGGTTAATGATGAATCACGGAGATGATCGGCGAGATTGTCAGATTCAGGAATGGTTTTACCTGTCTGCGACATTTTATTATTATTATTTTCCGGCGAACTTAAATCAGTGAAGAGAAACCCTAATAAGGAGGTTATTGGGAATAGCAATTAGGGTTTTGATAAACTCCGGTGAGCAATGAGCGTCAATGGAGACGGAGAAGAAGAAGATGAATGGGGGAAGGGTTAGATACTCTGTGAAAAGGCATCGGAAGGAGATGGAGATCTCGTGATTTTAAAAGGGTGAAGCAAAGAATGAATGTGAGTGGCTAGAGAGAGAAAGTTTGTGTCTTTGTGAGAAGAAGAAGAGAAGAGAAGAGAGGAGAAGAGAGAAGGTTCACAGAAGAAGAAGAGGAGTGAAGATGGAGAAGCAGAACGAATATTTACAATTTTTATAATAATATTGAAAAAAAGGAAAAAAAAGAAAAGTTATTATTATTACTAATTAATTTTCGTTTGACAAAGAAAAAATAAAGGTTAATTAATAAATTAATAACACAAAGTATGACAGAACTGAAATAACAAACTTTTAAAAAAGTTATGTACAAAATTTATATAACATAGTTCCAAATGAAATAAATATATGGAGATTTTATATAGGTATATGGAGATTTTAAATAAACACTACTTCTTCCCCTGCTGCTTCACGAGACATGTTTTTTCATTCTTACTTTTATTTTTTATTTTTTTTATTTTTTGCTTTATCGTTTAATCAAGGAAAAAAAAGTAGTTTAATAATTAGTTGTATTGTAAATAAGTATACTTAAAAAAATCTGCTTACTTCGCTTTCGGTACTGTTCGGTTTTTTTTTTTTGGTACTTTGTGCTTATAACATCCTAAAAGCCCACTCGAGATTTATGGGAACTGACGTCTACGCTCCTATTTATACATCTATATGAATTGTGTGGTGTCAAATAAATAAATAAAAAGAGCAATTGAGAAACTAAAATACCATTTGAGATTTTGCCAAAAATCAAATAAAATTAACATGTGAGAATACAATATTTTATTTTTAACTGAAATTCTTTGGCTATTTCCTGTTATGTGACTTTCACAATTAGATGGTTAATTAATAAAAATCAATAATATGTCAAATACTTACATTTCACCACTAATTAAATATTTTCTTGTAGTTATAAATGCAATTTGACTACTAGTATGTTTTTCTTCAACTAACTCATTTCTTTATTAGTTAAATGAACAAATTCATTGTATCAACATCTAACTAGTCAATAAAATGGTCAGATTAGTTCTGACATTACTTGTACGGGTCTATCTAGTAAATAAACAATCTACATGTACAGATAAATTATTTTTCTATACGTAACGAAAGTAGTTCTAAACATTATTTGTACAAGATACACAAAATTTGATAATAAGTTCATTAACGTCTAAACAATCGGCTATTGATGTAAAAGATAAAACTATATGTTAAAAAAGCTAGGGAAAATAAATAAAGAAATAAAGAAGCTATAGATAGATTTGGGTATGATAGGGAAATCAAATAATCACATCAATGTAATAAGTGACCTCGTAATTTGCACTCATCCCTATTGGCTTCTTTCGCACGAGATTTCTTTCTTCTTATGGCTTCCTCGTTTTCTTTTTGTTCTATCTTTATATAAATTGTAATTCTATATGATACTCATATATTATCACTTGGTGACAAAAGATATGCATTTCTTTGGCCAATGTACATTTTTAAAATATTTTAAAGAGCTATTGTAAATTTTCAGCAGCTAGAAACATGTCCTGATATTAATTTGGGATTCCATTTAAAAAAACCGGCCAATTTAATTATATCAAATTAATCATCCGGTTATTAAAGTGTGTGTGTGGTTTATAATTAACAAAAGCAAAACGTTTGATCCTTTTTTTTTTGTTATAAGCAAAACGTTTGATTTGGTTATACGTATGCGAAAGTGCAGCTTAATTGATAATGGAGCGGTTATAACTCGAAGAGTGGTAGTGGGTTTGGTATACCGACACTTGCAAAATAATATTATTGTGTATTTTTTTGGTATTAATAAACCACTGTTTTATAGAGCATATAATATTATGTAACCCAAAGAAAAAAATATTATATATTTTTGCTTAAAAATTGTTTTATCAAGCATATAATATACCGAAATCTTGCGTATACTTTCGAACCACATGTTTTAATATGTGTATCTTTTGTAAATATGCCATTATGTATCAAATAGATGGTGGTTTCTTTTGGAGCAAGTTAGGTGGTTAAAGAAAATGAACAAAAAAAAGTTGAGTGCTTTATAAAGGCTAATACTTAATTCAAAAGCCTCACTATTCTAGAGAGATTTTTGTTTTCTTTTGTATATATCGTTGACACTTGGGACAATCTCCGAGTAAAAAATTATCCACAATTAGGAAATGCATTTTTTGTTTTTAATGACGATATAAACGCATGTTGGTGTCATATTTTAATTTATAAGTAAGTAAGAGGTATTTGCGTAAACACGTAAAACAAAAATTTATTAGTTGTAGTTATGAATATTCATTTCGCCAATTAATTAGCTGTTGTTAATTTACCATTAATCTGTCGTCAAATATTAATTGACTGATGTGGATTTTATTAAGTAACGACTTTATAGGGATGGGAAAAGGCATATCCTTATGCGGTTACGAGTTGTATTCAAAGTAATTAAGTGTTCTATGAATCTTACATCCAATTTAGAAACTTCCTTTAAATAGAAGTGTTTTTAAAATCTTGAATTTTTCATTGTCTATAGCTATTATGGTTATGAATGGTGAGAAGAAAAAAAAAAGACTACAACGCGATTGTATTGCTTAATCCGTATTTTATTACAATATGATTTATAAAAACTATCAAGTGTGGGTTAATGTAAACGATTTAAATCTGTTTTTGTAGAGTTTAAAATAAAAACTAAAAATCATATATATATATATTGGATTTACCTATTAATACAATTATATAAACAACACGAGTTGCTAAAGAGAATAGGGTTTACATTATAAACATATAGTGATGCCCTTTATATGATCGAAATGTCAAAACCTAGGGTGCTTCTATATCAAATTTCATCATAATTGATTTATCACTAAAAAAGAATATATGATAAAAAAAAATAGTAAATGCAGATATAGATTTGGTCAAAGATGACGCTTGTTCTTGGAAAGTGACGTCAGTGGCACAGAGTAACCATCATCACTGGTTTCAGAGTTAGATGTGATTACGCTGCACAGTGCACACTGGCATGGCATAGACGCAGAATCCAATTAACGAAGATTTACACGTTTGCTTTTAATCACTCATTTTCTATTCGACTTACCACTGATTTAACATAACTTACTATTACTATATGTTGGGAAAAGGAAGTGTTCTATATTAAAAAAATGAAATTTTGCATTCATATACTGTTTAGTTTATGAAAAAAAAACAAAAAAAAAAACTAAAAGTGTGTATAGTGTATATACATATATTACAAAATAAAAAATTGAAACCAAGTCAGACAAACTCTTGTATTGCACGCAATAATACTATATGGGTTCAAATGGTAGTTGTGGGTCGAGTGGACAAAACCATCTACGGACCAAACCATCTTTTTTTTGGAGTAATCTACGATTCACTGCGGTATCAATTTATTTCTTTAAAAAAGTAGAATCTTTATTTTTTTATATTCGCACCACTGCGCACTATAACTTATAAATGATAAAATTAATGGTTTAATCCGTAAATGGTTTTATCCGTCACAACCACTACATTCATTCAAAGTTTATGTAAAAAAAAAATTGGATGAAAAAATTGGTTAAAACGAAAATGGAAAATGCAAGTTACAAAGGAGTGAAACTGAGACATCATCCAAAAGAGGAAGCTAGAGAGTAGCAGAAACGATGAAATTCAGAAACCCCAAATGGTTTTCAGTCTCTCTTATTAGTAATGTTCCCATCTTCCCTCAATTCTTGATCTGTACGGTTACCTATTTCTTATATATATTTTTTCAATTATTAGATAAAGAAATTCAAATTTGGAAAAGTGAATTTGTTCAGAATTTAAGATTTTAAGAGCCTAATCATATAATGAATGCTCTTTAGATTCAGCACATGATCGTACACAGAGGTCGAGCCACCCACGTGGAACATAATGACAAAATCCTTCCTATTCCTTTTTTTTCTTTTTTCACTTTTTAACTCATCACTTTACAAGACAAGAATATTTATATTGTTCTTCCCTTAATTCTTGTCTTCATCCGTAATATGTTAAATTTACTTGGATTCGATTTTTTTTTTAATTGGGCCTCACATTGCCCATATTGGTTTTGTTGCCGAAGCCAACCCATCTCCAACTCTACTTTTCACGATTAAAAGAAAAAAAAAAATACATACAATGCAAGTAAAAGAAAAAAAAATCGTGACATTAACAAAAATCGACTACACACATTGGTTAGCTCCGGTTAATGAATTTTTAGTCATCATCGTTATAAATCAGAATACATGGTGTATAAAAAGACTCTGGTGGCTCTCATTTAAAGTCTCCAACTTTCTTCCTCAATGAACAAAAGCAAAGAACACAGAGCAATCTCTATAAAGCAACCAAATTTTGATGCGGGCTTAGTCGAAGAAGCAGATCTGCAATGTTAGAGCCTTGACCACAAACAATAGGTTTCGAGGTAAGAATAAGGAATAAGATCACTCATCATCTGATGGCAAGGTCGGGCTTTTCGAGCAACTTTCTTGCTTGTGAAGTTCCAACATTCTTTTCTCTGGGTTACAAAGTCCTGCACCAGTTACAAATTCTATGATCAAATGGTTTTATAGTTTTTTTATGTTATCGCATCAAGAGTTTATCACATTACTACTACTATTGCTGCAAGTAATAAATACAAGAACCTGAGCATTTAGGGATGTCCCAAACAGCAACAGAAGAAGGTGAGCATTCTGGTTCGCAAAGGATGAGATGATTCTCATGGTTGACGTTCATTGCTAGCATCCACGCACCTATTGTTACATCCTCGTTGTTGAACATCCTGAAACTGCAATTGCAGTACAAAATTTTTCTTCTTAAGAGGACACTATGACCTTTTATCAAGTTATGGAAACAGAACATACCTGTTATTCTTGAGGGCAACCAAACTTGCTACGACATCAGCAGATAGAGCATAGATCGGGCCATAAGCATGAAGAAAGTACTCTTTTCCCAGAAGATGAGACAATGGTTCATACCTGAAAAGTTCCAATTTTGATTATCACTAGTTTTCAGTCTCGTTCTCGTCTTATTCATGTTAAGGCTCTGTGTTTCGTCCTTACCATTTGAGCTTAGGATCTGTGAAAACCGGACCCTTTTTCAAGCATCCTAGGTAAGTCTGCGAGTGACTCCGCTCTTTTGCCAATAGCAGAGAGAGTCGATCTGTGGAAAAACATGAAATCAAAGTATAAAACAACAGAAGTCCATTTAAAGTCATGAAGACAAAGATCAATATAAGAGATAATTACCTGGCCTCAAGTATATATCATCGTCAGCTTTGACATAGAATTCAGAATCATAAAGAGCGTATGCCACTTTGAAGAAAGCCAAACTATACAAACAAAACAACCATAAAGACTACCAAGAATTAGAGTCTTTTTTGAATCACATTGTTTTAGATAAATTCTGATAGAAACAGAGAAGCAAATCACTCTCACTAACGTTTTGTAAGGAAGCTTACTATACTCCTCTTCGATATCTAGCAGTATAAAGTCATCATACTCTGCGATTTCTCTTCTGAGCTCAGCCATTTTCTCCTCGTTTTTGGTTTTCCCTATCACAAACCTAATGACTAATCCCGTAGATTCTTCCAAGCTGCAAATAGCAGTGTTATTCAGTGAAAAAAGCAAAGACCAAGAGCCATTAAGTTGATTATACTGTAATTTTTTGAATCTGGTGAGACTTTGCGAATTAAAGTTCACTCATTTCAATCTAGGAATCAAGATTAATACCAAAATAAAGTTCCTCATAGCTTTCAATTCAATCTATGAAGATCCAATATTAGTAAGAATTCTTCAAACATTACATAGACTTAAAACTCTCAGATTTGCTAATTAAAATCCAGATCAAACCATTTTGATTGATTTCATGATTCCACAGATATTCTGAAGCTAAATTGGAGAAATTCAAAATTTCATTTGCCATCAATTCAAACAGATATACTCACAAGAACAATGTCAATAGAATCTAAATCAATCAGTACCGTCGAAGTCCTTCTGGATCTGACGGCATCCATGTCTTCCTAAGTGCTCGTCTCCGGCCAGCGGATCCGAATCCGGTTTGGATACCAACGAATCCCATAACCTTATGCCTCTTCTTCCCTTCGCCACTAACACCATTACTATTTCCGACGACGTCCCAAACGACTCGAACCGTCTTCGGAGGAACGTTCGTCAAGCAGTTACGACCGGTTAATCGGACACCCGGTAAAAGAATCACGGCGAGTCCAAATGTGAAACCGGCGATTCCGATAGCTAGTGAAGTTGATATGAGAAGAGCCGTTGATCGGCGCGTGGTGAGTGATGGTCGCGCGTGGAATAGCTTACGAGGAGATGGCATTTTTTGGCAAGTAGCTCGACTTTCGTTAATGGCGATACGGTTATTTTTTCCCTCCGATCCGGTGGATCCAATTTTCCGGATCCGGTCACATATTTATACTTGCATTAACTATAATATTTACGCGAATAGGCAATTAGAGATAGGTTCTTAATTAATTTTGAATTTTTAGTTGTTAATATATGATTTTTTGATTAATGTTAAGGAGTTAGCATTTACTACATTAACGCCAATTAAGCGAAGTAAATTTGATAAAGTGTATGAAAATTAAACGAATCTACATCAATGCTATCTGAATTTCTTACGAGGATGTATTGAACTGAATATTTGGAAAGATTTGAGTTTTAATGAGTTTTGAAATGATTTGCTGAAATTTGGTGAATTAGAAATTTTATTGTTAAATTTTTTAAAATCTCACCTAAAAGCATGATATTTGGATCTTTGTATTTTAATTAAGAAATCCTCTCAAATCTCACCTGAAACTTTAAATCAAATCTTAATAATATTTTCAATAATAATAGATTTAAGTGTATAATTTAAAATTATTAATCTAATAACATTGGATTTTAAAAAATATTTATAAAATTCATATTTCAATAACACATGATTTATCATTTAAACTCAAATATCTCTAAATATTTATCGTAGAATTTTTTTTTACCAACCTTGTAATTGGATAAAAAATATATTTGGTAGATTATTTAATTCGGACAAGAAAAGCTTACAAACAAACAAATAACTAATATATTTTATGAAATTCAACAAAATAGAAAGAGAAAAGCGATCTCGTATGCTAAGACACACACACATATATATGTCTCTTTCATTATCTTTTTTCTTAATCATAAAAAAATGCTTCAATGTTAAGACAAGGAAACAATCGTTGTGTTTTACCATTGTCTCTTTATTAGGGATGTTAATTATGGGTTTTTTATCCAACGGGTATCCGAAATCTAGATATAATATCAAGTTTGTATGTCTGTCCGTTTGTGTTAAAAAAAGAAACTTGAAAAGGACGAATTTTATTTACCCCAGGTTTCATTCGGGTTTATCATATCGGATAATGGGTATCCGTCGAGTTTTTTTTTTTTGTGACAAAAAAAAATAAATTTTTTCCAACTTTTTTTTTCAAAAAAATAATAATTATAATTATGGCTAGAAATCTTGAAATTATATTTTTCGCCAAAACTGTAAAATCACAATTTTTTTTTCAACTTTTTTTTTAAATTACAATTATAGCGGGAAAATCGTGAAATAACATTTTTTTGCCAAAAACACAAAATTTTGGAATAACGATTTTGTGCCAAAACAATAAAATTTCGGAACTAATGATTTTCCGCCAAAACCGTAAAATCACAAAATTTTCAACTTTTTTTTTGAGAAAAAAATTACAATTATGGCAAAAAAATCATAAAATGATATTTTTCGCCGAAACACAAAATTGCGGAATAACTTTTTTGTGTCAAAACAATAAAATTGTGATTTTGGATTTTGGGTTTTTTAAAAACAGACCTGAATCAGGCGGACTCAAAAAAGTTTCTGATCGGGCTGGATTTTTTTTTCCACCACACCATCCCTAACTCCAATGGTTAAATCGGTCTGATAAATATATACAGACATCATTATGTAATTGTAATGTTAATCTGATTGATATGTTTTTTCTTTTGCTTAACTATATAAGATCATATTTTGAAACCAAACTGGATGATACCTATTAACTACTTGTCTACAAGCTTCTGTTTTGAAACGTAAATAATCAGTTTTAAACGTAGAATTAAACATGAATCGTAAAATTCATGCCTATTAATTACCATGAATTGTAAGAAAAAAACATGAATTAAACCTGATTCATCTTATAGATTTATTTTTCCAATTTTTTTGTTTTCAAAAACAAATTAAATTAAAAACACAAAAAAATCAATTCGGTTATACCCACAGAGTTTTTTTCGGGTAAGCTTAATCGGGTATCGGGTTATGCAGGTTTATTTTTTTAACGGGCTCGATACAGACAATTTCAAAATAGGCTCGGATCGGACCGGTTAAAAAAGTCCAATGTAACATCTCTACTAGTCTTGATTCAACATAAAGCTAACTATCAGATTTATTATCTTCGGCTCCATTTGTAAAGCTTTTATGATTCAAACTGTTTATCCATGAGAAGAACTAACAAAATCAATGGAAAACATCAAACGACAACAAGTGCATCAACAAAACTATGAACAGGAACGTTGTTCTCGCCTAACCAACTACACGCCGTTTTCAATTACGGATAATTCTTCTAATATATGAGGACGTGTAAAGACTAAGTTGCTCATTGTAACTTTTAACCAATCATATTTAGACACGTCAGGATAGTGCTCGTTTCATCGGTGCTTCTCTTTCACCAAAGTGCTTAAGAAAAAAAAAACGTCAATGGCGTCGTCGTTGTGTCACCGCTATATTAACCAAGTCACTGTCACTCCATTTTTTAACACTAAACTCAATTTCTCTTCGAGACGAACCTCTCTTCGTGTAAATCGACGATCCTTCTCTATCTCCGCAACTATGGCTTCATCAACTAAGAAGGTAATCGTTATCATCGATTTCGTCTTCACGCCTATCGATCCTTTTAATCTCTATTGATTATCCGAAGTTTCTTTAGGTTTTGATTCCCGTTGCGCATGGCACGGAGCCGTTTGAAGCGGTGGTGATGATCGATGTGCTACGGCGAGGCGGAGCGGATGTAACGGTAGCGTCAGTTGAGAATCAGATTGGGGTTGATGCATGCCATGGAATCAAGATGGTCGCCGATACACTTCTATCTGAGATCACCGATTCTGTTTTCGACCTAATTATGCTCCCCGTACGTCTCTGATCTCTCCGCCGATCCATCTGGCCTCGCTTTTTACTTCTCTCGTGGGTATAAATTAGCATATAATTGCAGAATGTAGGAGTCCATTGAAGCAAATCGCTATTTTTATACGCTGTTGTAGATCATTGTTGTGCATTTGAAATTAGTTATTCTTTTGCTAGATCATAGTTTCCAGATGTGTAGATCTCCCGATTATAAGCATGATTTGGTGGATCGACTTCATATTTTGATTTTGATGTTCTTCAGGAATTGATAGCTAATGTTCTTTTTGTTGTTGTTGTTGGTGATGTGATTGGTTAAGGGAGGACTTCCTGGCGGTGAGACTCTTAAGAACTGTAAACCTTTGGAGAATATGGTAAAGAAACAAGACTCTGATGGACGCCTTAATGCTGCTATCTGTTGTGCCCCGGCGTTGGCGCTTGGTACTTGGGGTCTACTACAGGGTAAAAAGGTATGTATGTATGTAGTGATCAGTATTCAAGAAATTTTCTTTCTTTTTGAGTTTGTGTATTTGGTGTATAAGTCACATATGTTCGTTGCAGGCAACATGTTACCCAGTTTTTATGGAGAAACTAGCAAGTTGTGCAACTGCTGTTGAGTCAAGAGTGGAAATAGATGGGAAGATAGTGACTAGTAGAGGGCCTGGAACCACCATCGAATTCTCTGTCACGCTTGTGGAGCAACTGTTTGGGAAAGAGAAAGCTGCTGAAGTCTCTGCCCCCTTGGTACGTTCTTGTCCCTGACTCTTTTATCGACCTCAGTTTGATCTCCAAATTTGGGGACTGGCACAGACAGATCTTAGTGACGAATTTCTGTTTAGAAGATGGTTCTTCAGCGAAGAAGGAGAGATTTAAGTAGCTGTTTATAATTTGATGCTCTTGTAAAGACATCTTACTAATGTTAGAGCTGCATTTGTTTATGGAATGGGAAAAAAGTGAAATAATCCTTTTATAAAGGCTGGAATTGCCAGCATTTGTTCATAAACTGTTGGTGGCGTAGTGTCTATTCCATGGTATCCTCTTTGACTGCATGTTCCTCTTTTGACATCAGGTGATGCGTCCCAACCCTGGTGAAGAGTATAGTATTACCGAGCTTAACCAAATCAACTGGTCGTTTGATGGTACCCCACAGGTGACTTTTAAGTGCTTATCCTCTTGGTGTTATACCCTTAACATTTGCAGATGATTTCTATTGATGGAATCAGATTTGTAATGTGAAAGACAATTTGGCTGCAGAAGCTGCTTCAGGTGGTTGTATGATTCATATCAAAATGCAAAAAAAAAAAAACACTGGAGAAACTGCTCACAGTTGTTGTGATGAACTGTCTTAATCTATATTCTTCTATACACTCAGAGTTAATGGTTTCCCTTTTCAGATTCTTGTACCCATTGCAACTGGCTCGGAGGAAATGGAAGCTGTTGCTATCATCGATATCCTGAGGCGGGCAAAAGCAAATGTTGTCGTTGCTGCACTTGGTGACAGTTTGGAAGTGGTAGCATCTCGTAAAGTCAAGTTAGTGGCAGATGTGCTTCTAGATGAGGCCGAAAAGAATTCATATGATCTGATTGTGTTGCCTGTGAGTGCTAATATTTTCAAATTATGAAAGAAAATTGTCAAGCAAGCTTAATTAATTGACAACCAAACACGGTGAACTTCTTTAAATTCACAGGGTGGTCTTGGTGGTGCTGAAGCATTTGCAAGTTCGGACAAACTAGTGAATATGTTAAAGAAGCAGGCGGAATCAAACAAACCATATGGAGCAATTTGTGCCTCTCCTGCTCTAGTCTTTGAGCCACATGGTTTACTCAAGGTACAGATAGAGTGAGAGAGTAATCACCACATAGTTGGCTAATTGTAGAGATTCGATGCATAGGATCATTACTATATTTCCGATGCCATGGAATATTCTGTCATCAACTCTTAAAACTAAGGGAAGAGTCACACAAGTTTATGGATGTTTGTACAGGGTAAGAAGGCGACGGCGTTTCCAGCAATGTGCGGCAAACTGTCAGACCAGAGTCACATCGAGCATAGAGTCTTGGTGGACGGCAATCTCATAACGAGCAGGGGTCCAGGAACCTCATTGGAGTTTGCGCTCGCAATTGTAGAGAAGTTTTACGGGCGAGAGAAAGGACTTCAGCTCGCAAAGGCAACACTTGTGTAAACTCAGCGAGGTGAGAATCTTAGGTAAGAGTGACTTCAATAAGAAAAAGGCGTTAGTATGAAACTATCGATGAGTAGTTGTATATCTTTGTTGTGATGAGCTTTGTACTGAATGTGATGCTTAATAATGTCTTATAAATAAACGAGCTGTTTTGTTACTCTGTTTTTACCAGAAAGCATTTTGTGTAATTTACATTGCAGGTTTTAGAATTTAAAAAATGCTAACCAAAAAAATATATAAGAAAGTAAATGTTCTTTTAAAATTACAAAACAAATTGAATTAAATCTGCAGATTGTTATTATTAAGCTAGCTTCTTGTTCTGTAGCATCTGTACCATAAGATGAAGAATCCAAGGACTCTGTACCCAACGATGAAACTTGCCATGATACCAAGATTACTCCATTTCTGAGACTCCTTAAGGTCTTGTTTCTTTAAGAACACATCTCCTCGATACTCATTGATCATCAGGCATTCAAATGGATACTTGAAGAGGCTGAGATAATGCATGAACCCCCAGTAAACTGGAATCCTCTCCTTTGCGATGAAATAGCCAGAAAAGAGGAAGAAAGATCCCATGAGACCTGAGATCACTGATGTTCCCATTATAAAGTTTGGGACAAGAGCACTGAAACATGCAACGAAGGAGTTTGACATCAGAAGAACAATCCAAATCACCAATGAGAAGTAGAGGAACCCGTCAAGCTCTCTTCTGAGACCGACCAGCCAATAAACCGGTGTAGCAAAGAGCATACTTATGATCAATAAGAATGGAATGAAGATGAGGGTATCTGCTAAAACGTAAGACAAAACTCTGTAAGCTCTTCTTGACGTCTCTCTCATTAAGATTCTCCTGTCTTGCAAGAAAATTGGAAGTCCCTCTGTTGTGGAAGACAGTAAGAAAGTGAGTGTAAAAGCGAAGAACCCGGTTCGCAAGGCTTTTGCTTCTTGCTTTTGATTTCCCACATTCAAGTAAATCGACCCGAGTATTAGACCGGCTATGGAAGCTTGTAAAGCTCTGGTTGTGAACAATTGCTTTGTTCTGAATATGTTCTTGCAAGATCTTTTTCCAAGTATCTGCACTTCCTCTACCACTGAGTTGCTGTGAGAATCAGATTGATGAAACTCTCTTCCTCCACTATTATAGCAACTCTTCCATGCTCTGCTATGACCATAACATGAGATTTCTCTGCAACTCTGGCTCTTGATCGGTTCAAGACTCGCTGCAATATCAATTGCATACTCCAAGACATTTACACGCCGAGGAATCTGGTGACCGAAGAACTTAATCTTCTGATACAGGCTATTAACCGATCCATTTTGTACAACCAGCCCATTGGAGAGCAACACTATCCTGTCTATCTGCTCGAGTATGCGAAAACCGGGCTGATGAATCGTCAGAACAATGGTTTTACCTTGTTTAATCGTCATATCTTTGAGAAGCATCACAACTTGAAGAGCCGACGCAGAATCCAAACCAGAGGTTGGCTCATCCATCAATATAACATTTGGATCATGAACAAGTTCAACTCCAATAGAAACCCTTCTTCTTTCTCCACCAGAGATCCCAGATCTTGATCCTTGACCTATCCTCGAATCCGCAACATGTTCAAGACCGAGTTCTTGAATCAGCCTCTTCACCTTAGCAGCCGCGTCTTTCCTCTTCGTCTTCAGCCTCAAGAGTGCGCTGTACGTCAGTGTTTCTTGCACCGTAAGAAACGGAAACAGAGCATCTTCTTGTGGTACAAACCCTGAAACCCTCCTGTACTCAGGACCATCCATAGGCATACCATTGACAAGCACCTGCCCTGAAACTTTCCCATGAGAAACTTTCCCGGCTAGAATCTCCAGCAACGTGGTTTTCCCAGCTCCACTAGGACCCGCAATCGCAGTGAGCTCCGCGGATCTTGCCTCACAAGAAACATCCTTTAAGATAACCTTTTCTTCTTTCTCACTCAACAAACCACATAAATTAGAAAACTTTGTAGTGTTTCCGCATAATATATATGATAGATTCTTGGTTTCTAATCTATAAGAGATTTTCCGGCCACCGGGAAAAGGAGCTTTCACAGGTAATTCCATCTAAGAAAGAAAGAGGAAAAAAGAAAGCATCAAACTTTGAGAGATAAGAGAAATCAACAAAATGAGCAAAGAGTGTGAGATTAAGTGAAGAATAAATGGTAGAGAAGATGAACTAACACACCAAACTTTAAGGAACCTCTCCTTTATTATTCAAACATTCACAAAGCTTGAAGACTTTCATACCTTTCGCTCACTGCCTTCCATGAAAACGGTAGACACATTTGACTATGAATTAAAAAAAAAGATATGTTGCCTTTTATATTTTTAATTTTTATTAGACATTTAAAAAATGTTGTCTCTTTCTTTAATTGTTTTTAGGAATTGTGAAGAGGAGCAAGAAAAACAACAAAAATAACAAGTTAAAAGAAGAAATTGGTTTCTTCTGGAGATTCTGAAATTTGGGTGAGCTGAAATATTGACAGTGAAATGTTTGTCTTGTTGGTGAACTTGTTTTATCTAATTCTTATTAAAAAAAAAAAAAAGAGGAAACCGAGTTTGGTGGTTATGTACCAACAAAATTCATTACGTGTTTCGAACTATTGCCAAACAAATTAAACTTAATACTGCATTTTTGCATTTATGTAATGATTCTGTCTAACCGTAATATAATCTATTAATTAGAGTTAAAATTTTAATTAAAATAAATTAAAACCCAAACCAAATTATAAATTAATCCTATAATTAAATTCCATCCAGCCCATATTGATTTAGCCCAAAACTCCCAAATTTGAAAATTCAACCCAATCGAACCCCCCCCCCCTAAATAAAAAATCCAACCCATAGAAATCTCCCTTTTTTTTTTCTTTTTTTTTTTTTTAAATTTGGGTACAGTTTTCTCAACGGGTCAAATCATGATAATTTCGTAATGAAATGGGTCTCTCATGTAATTTTAGAAAACTATGGGACCATTTTGAAATTACACTTTAACAACAAGAAGTAATCATCTCTACATAACAACAACCCTTTGATTTCAAAATTTCTAGGGTTTTATATTTTCCAAAAAACCTCTCGATAACGACTCAGACAATTTCTCGTTCCATCTTTCGTCGACAAGCGAAATCCTTTTCCGTATTTGCTACTCGTTCCTTCTCTTCTTCATCACCACCTCTCGCCAAATCTCCGTCAGCTTCTCGATCTGTGTCCTCCTTGCTAAATCGTTCTCATCCTCTCGTTACTAGATTCTCTACAGTAATCCGTGGCGGTCTATATTCGGCTAGAGATCTGTCGACGCAGGCTACTTCGTCTTCACTGAATGATTCAAACCCTAATTGGTCGAATCGACCACCAAAAAAGATACGATTTTACTCGATGGTTGTGATTTTGAACATTGACTTGTCGTCATGGAACAACCTGAAGGTGATCTCACTAGAGATGAAATTATTGATTACTATATCAAAACCCTAGCCCAAGTTGTTGGCAGGTAATATATATATATATATATATATAAACTAAAATGTGCTTTCTTCTCATGAGACCACATAATCTCTCTCATACTCTAATATTGTGACACATAAGCAAGTGTTTATTTATTATTTACACTTTAATTCTCATATAAATAAAATTATTTAATAATATAATTTAAAAAATAATTTGAAAAGTTATTTCTTTAGAAAATGATCTAAAACACTCTAATTTAATAATTTTACTCTTATTAGATTTATTTACATAGTTTATAAAATCTTTTAAAATAAATCAAAGTATTAATTATTCTTATTATAAGTTTTTTTTGGCAAATAATTGTTATTATAAATTATGAACTTAAATTAAAGAGTTTCATATTTATAATATAGATTAAATTTGTATACATTAATTCAAAAATATTATGATCTATAATTTAAAATAATTAATAAGGATTAGTTCAAAGAAACTTACATAACTTTAAAAATACATTGCCTAATTTTATATTTTTAATTTCATAATTAGGAAAATAATGAATTTAAAAATGTTATATGAACAAAAATATGCATTTTGATTATCAGAAATTAATGTTCAAGCAAACGAGGATTCGTTCAATAGTGGGATACTCACGAAAATTCTAGAAGTTTGAATGACAACTCCGAACTTTTAAAAGGCATATGCACATTATGAGAGATATGTTATGTTATCCCAAAACGTTAACATGTTCAAACCAATCTTTGAAAGAAAAAATGAGTTAAGTCATATAAAATTTTACGGCGCTCAAGTCATTGACCATACTTCGAAAATGAATAGAGAAAAGGGAAACATGATAAAGATAATAAAAACTATATTTACGGGTAAGCATGTTGTCTATGGTTTAATTTTTTTGCATCATCGAGAGAAATAAAGATAGTATGAGTGAGTATTAGAAACAAATAAGGCTTTTATGGAAGAAGGTTAATGTTGTTGGTGATCTAGGTAATGTAGTCCATGCTTCAATTTAATTGTGTTGATGAGGACAAAATAGAGAACGAGAGAGAAAGAGAATGTGTGTATTTTAAAAACATATTAGATATTTATGAATATAGATCAATATCTAAAACATCAAACTCAATTTTTGAAAAATCTATATAAACTTTGGTTGGTTGTTCTCTAACATAAGTTTTCAATCCTTTTGAGAGTTCCGTCTCTTTATATTATGCGATATTCAAGACCTACATAAGGATATATATTTGGAGATTGGATTTGTGGATGGTTGGATTGGTTGAATCGTATGTAGTTGTGAGCATCAAATATAGTCAGTTGTATGCCGCTTTTGGATATAGTTATTTAAACGCTAAATTTTTTGGTGAGTCTAGTAATACTTATGACACATCTCATCTATCTGGGGACTGCATGTCTACTGCAATCTAATGGGTGAACGTCTTTTTTTAATTATATAATGGTCAGTATATTTTTTTTATCTAAAGTTAACAATTCGGATCAAGATTTCATATATAATTATCTTAAAAAAGCTTATATGGGTATAAATATACAAAAAATGGATAACTAAAATAATTATTAACTCAAAATATATTTTAAGATTTGAATTTCTGTAAATATTATTTAATATTATATACGTTGTCAATAAATTATATTTTATTAAGTACATATAATATTTTTAAACGTCCATTGTTGTATATGAAATGTGTATCTCTCTCCTTTTGCATTTTCAGTGAAGAAGAAGCAAGGATGAAGATTTATTCTGTGTCGCATAAATGTTACTTCGCTTTTGGAGTTTTAGGATCTGAAGATCTTTCACATAAGATCAAAGGTAAAAAGCTTGTCTTTTTTTACCTTTGCTTATATTTTACTTTATTGATTTATAAGTATTGGGATTCTTATAGTTTTATGTGTGAAACGCAGAACTGTTTAAGGTTAAATGGGTTCTTTCTGATTCCTACTTGGATGTAAATAACAAAGACTATGGAGTTTTGTAAAATTTACTCTGATAAATTGTACTTTATAGTCACAATATGAGTTTGATCTTAGTCTTGATTGGGTTTCTGATTTACTCTTCTAAAGGAGAACCTTTCATTGATGGGAAGGCTGTTCCTTATGATCCAAAGTATCATGAGGAGTGGATAAGGAAAAATTCTAGAGCAAATGAGAACAACAGAAAAAATAACGGGCCTCGTAACTCGGGTAGAAGCAAGAATTTTGAGAGGAGAAGAGAGAATGTTAGGGGAAACCAAGACATGGCTTATAATAGTGGTCCACCAAACCAGGGTATGGGAGGTGCTCCACCGCCTCACATGAGAAACAACCCTAACATGCCACCACCGAACATGAACCAGAACTACAGAGGACCTCCTCCACCACCAAACATGGGTCAAAACTATCAGGGACCACCACCATCAAATATGGGTCAGAACTACCAGGGCTCACCACCATCAAATATGGGTCAGAACTAGCAGCCTTACCCGCACTGCCGCACAATAAAGACCGGAACCATGGTTAAGTAGTTGAACTGTCTTGGGTTTTCATGTATAGGAGCTTTTCAATAGATCACTGTTCTTCAGTTGTCACTCTGATTCGAGGAGAGAGAGAGTGTTAGTCTAATAATTGGTTTATGAGCTAATGTAGCACTCGATTTATTTAATAATTGGTTGATTTTTTATATCCTCAAGTCAATCCTTGGAACTTTTTTATTTCAGTATATAGTGGCACAAGAAGTAAAGAGACAACTCTATATACTAAGAATTGAAAAGAGTTAATCAAAATCCATAGATCTCATTGCAAAAAGATCAAATCTCGATAAAACATCATTTCCTCGTTGGTTCTTAGCAGCTTGGATCTGATCAGCAAGTGAGATACTTCCTCTTGTTCTCTCTTTCCTTATAATTTCCAAATCCAGTTTCTCCAATTTAGCTGCAACTGAAACTACTCTATCTTTTCCAATAGCTATTTTACCAAGACTTGTTTTCTTCTTGCGAATCTGATAAGAACATTTATTCAAACCAAAGAATCATCAAGTGAGTTTCTAGTTTTGTTAGAAACATCATAGAAGTAGCCTTTTTTTTTTTTTACCTTTGTTAGTCTCTTTTTCAGTCTAGAACGTGAGGCAACGGTGGCATTCTGCTTTGGTTTTCGAATTTTTCCTTCTCTTGGGTCTTTCTCTTCGCGTTCTTTCTTTCTTTCTGCAACTCTCCTCCTTTTCTCCGTCCTGGCTTGTGCAGCTTTCATCTTGGTTTGTTCCTTTGCTCTTGCTTTCTCTTCAGCTAATTGAAGCTGCTCAGATGAAAGCTCTTGTTTTATTCTTTCGTGACTGTCCCACTCGAGTTCTACTTCGCCACTTCCTCCTTTCCTTGCAGCTTCTGCAATGTTATCTGACCATGATGAAGTGAACTTCTCCTTTAATCGCTTTGATCTTAACCTTTCTGCCCAAACTTGTTTCACAGAAGCTCTTATCTTCTCCTTGGTTTCATCACTGCAAGAGACAAAATTAGCTTTTATATGATTCTAGTTCATAGCAGTGTATCTACATTTAATAGTTCATAAATCTACCTGTGTGGTTGATGATGATCATACATCTTCTTCCGAACCTAAAATATATTAAAGAGAAAAAAAGTTTTTAACTTGTTTCACCTAAGCAGAAACACAACCCGAAATAATTAGCCAGATAAGTTTTCTTCTTTTATATAATAAGGTTCTCATTGTAAACAAAAGAAGATATTAACCCTGAATTGCATTAAATCTTACTTGACTTCACCTTGGGATTTCTCAATGCTTCAATTGTTCTCTGCTTGATTCGTCTTCGTGTATCTGTTAAAAGGATCAAACTCACTACACAAAGCCTGAAAGAAGAATCGAAAAAAGATCTCTCTCTCTCACTCTCAAATCTCAATACCTTCACTGTGTTTCTTTCCTTTGTTCCATGGCACCTTTCCTTTATTTGCTAAACCAATCTTCCTTCTCCTTTCTTCTTCTTTAACCTTCCTATAACTGAGTTTAACCTCTGAGACTAAACTATCAGCTTCAGTATCTTTATCCATAGCCTTCAACTCAAAAGGACTTGGATTAACTTCATTGCTATCAATCTCAAACACATTGTACATTGAAGACCCTACAGGTTTCAACTCCAATTGTCTGATAGAATCCAAAGAAGCAAGTGAATTGGATATTCTCAAAATGATTGGTTCTTTCAGATTCCAATAAATTGCATTTGGAAACCACCAAGCGCATCGGATTGGGTTACGAATTGATTGAAATGTGTATTTCATCTCCATTGTTACACCTCTGCAAAAAAAAAAAAAAAATTCTAAATCGAATCAAAAATAGGTTGAAGAATTTCAACGAATCAATGAATCTCTGCACAAATCCATCAAACCAAAGACAAATCAGCCGACATTTCATCAAATTAGAAGTAATTTATTTTTGTTTCCTAGATTTCGCAGATAATTTCAAATTACGATATGATATGAAGAGAAAGAAGAAGCACTCACAAATGTAGTGACATTCCGAACCGGAGAACGAAATTACAAAAAAAATTCCGAAATTTCTCCGCTCAATTTATCGTTTACCCAGACGCTTAAGGTACTTTTCCGGCTAGAGCCATTGATGAAGACGAGTGCACAGAGAGACACAAATATGAGAGCGGGAGAAACAGATAAGGAAACAAATGGGCCTTAAATGGGCCTTAAATTGTAATTTTATTGGGCCTAGTTAGCCCAGTTTGGGCTCTATCCTCTGATTTATATGTCGCCGACCTCCTTTTTCTCGATTAATTTTCTTTTTTGCAACCCTTGTGTTCCGCTCTCTCTGCCTCGACTAGGGTTAAGGATTTTAAGCGAAAGGTATCGTTTCGAGAAAGAAATCTTCAATCATGGATATGATGAAGAAGCGAAAGCTCGATGAGAATGGAATCGGGATGCTAAACGATGGAGTTATTGGCGCTGTTTCATCTCGATTGATGCCACAAGACGCCAGGAAGATTATCGAACGATTCTCTACTGATCAGCTTCTCGATATCTTGCAAGAAGCTATTGTACGTCATCCAGATGTGTTGGACTATGTTAGATCAACCGCAGATTCCGATATCTCTCAGAGGAAGCTATTCATCCGTGGTCTCGCGGCGGAGACAACGACGGAAGGTCTCCGTTCGCTTTTCTCCAGTTACGGAGATCTAGAAGAAGCTATTGTGATTCTCGATAAGGTAACTGCAAAATCCAAAGGTTATGGTTTCGTGACTTTTAAACATGTCGACGGAGCTCTGCTTGCTTTGAAAGAGCCGTCTAAGAAGATTGATGGGCGCGTGACTGTCACGCAGCTCGCGGCTGCTGGGAATCAAGGTACGGCGAACTTACATGTTGCCGATATATCAATGAGGAAGATTTATGTGGCGAATGTTCCGTTTGATATGCCAGCGGATAGGTTATTGAATCAGTTTTTGGCTTATGGAGATATTGAAGAAGGTCCTTTAGGGTTTGATAAAGTTACTGGTAAATCAAGGGGCTTTGCGTTGTTTGTTTATAAGACTGCTGAAGGTGCTCAGGCTGCTCTTGCTGAACCTATAAAGGTGGTTGATGGTAAGAATTTGCATTGTAAATTGGCTATTGATGGTAAGAAGGGAAAGCCACATGGTCAAGATAGTGTTGGACATGGTCATGGTGATGGAATGGGTATGGTTCCTCCTCCTGGACCTTATGGTACAGCTGGTGGTGGTCACGGTGGACCTGGTGGGTTGAGTGGTTACAGTGGGTACTCAGGAGGACCAGCACCGCATCACATGAATTCCACACCGTCTTCGATGGGTGTTGCTTCTGCTGCTGGAGCAGGTGGATATGGAGGTGCATATGCTGGTCATTACAGTGGATACGGTAGTGCGGGATCTGGGGGTTATGGTAATCATGGTGCGGGATCAATGGGTGGTGCTGGTGGTGGTTATGGTGGGCCTGGTACTGGAAGTGGTCCGTATAGAATGCCACCAAGTTCGATGTCTGGTGGTGGTTATCCAGAGAGTGGGCACTATGGCCATTCATCAGCTTCAGCATATCCTGGACAGCATCATCAGCCTGTTGCTTCCTCTCCGGTGCCTAGAGTTCCTCTTGGAGCAATGGGGTACCCCAATGTTCCACCAAATTACTGAACGGTGAGATGGTTCTTCCTTCTATTAAGTTATTCGTTTTGCTTACCTTGCTTGTGTTAGAGTTTTTTTTTTTTGGGTGCATGAGCATGGTCGTTGTATTTTGACATATTTTTTACTTGTTTTTGCATAGGTTGTCTGCCTGTTACTGTGCCTAGTTTTGTTTTGTAGAAATTCTCTTACTTTTCCTTTTGTTGTGTCTGCTTTTGAGCGATTTGCTTGCGTTCAGTGATATTCGCTACTTGATGTTTGTCTGAGTGAGTGAGTATCTCCATGTTTCTAGCATGGATTCATGTATTTACTTTTTTACTCGCAATCGATAACCAGAAAAGTCACACCTTTAACCCTTTTCTGGTGAATAACTGGGTAAAGTACAATTATACTAGGCACTAGTGCATCCATCATCATCATGATCATTATTTTATTTGATCTTCCTCTCATATTTTCTTTTCAATTACCTTCAAAATATGCTTGGGTGCACAACATTTGCCATTGGCTCTATACGTTGATTGGGGAG
>CM051363.1:19290425-19315425 GCA_028015245.1 Cardamine occulta | reverse complement strand
TTCTTGTTTTCTGCTTAGTATAGTCTTTCTTTTGAAGTTGACTTGTTTGTTAATGCTAATGACCAAATTGAGTTGTGAATGGATGTTTGACTCAGGTTATTGACAGGGCGAAGATGGTTTTTGTGCTTAATGGTGATTAGCTGATTGCAGCCTCTTTAAAATCTCTGGATTGATGAATGTATTACTGCTTTGATCTATCTCTCTCTCTCTGCACTAGATCTGAATGTGCCTTGGCCTCTGAAATGCCTAGTTTGTTCTATGACTGATTAGACTAGAAAATCATCTTGTATTTTTTTTCGTAGACGTACTCAGGCAGATTGGTTTTGTTTGTCAGAGTAGTGAGTTTTTAATAATATTGGTGTATTTTTCCTTAATACTTTGTTTAGTACTTAATTTTCCTTTACTTTATTGTGAATCTTTGCTACAACATAGTAATTTGTCTGTGAACTTTGAGAACAGTCGTTTGTGTTCAATAATCGTTTACTTGCCATAAATAAAGTGGCACTAGAAGATTTGCTTTGTGAATCATTGTTGATTGGTTGATTCATAGGTTAAAATTTCTGAGATGTGTTTTAGCAGCTTGATATACTGAACTGAGATAATTGTATGGCCTTGCAATTTTTCGAAGATCTATTGTCTATTGATGTCAAAAACAGACATGACATAAGTTTCTTGAAGAGTGTGTTTCTTGTTATTTGATTTGATATTGCATTATTTGACAAAATCTCTGTTTCAGATGATAAAAATATATGTGATTCTTTGTGGTGTATATATATACCATGTGAATAGAGTTAGAGTTATGTACCAAGTGATCTTTTTTGAGTCAGAGATTTTAGAGTTATCTGAAAATGGCTTTGTTTGGGTATTATATCCCAGGGCTTGTGATATTTGAGTAGTAGTTGTTGCTTCTAGCCTCGTTTTACGTAAATTTGATTAAATAGTTTCTGGTCCTCGACAAAGACTTTGATCTGATCTTCCTTCTTGTCCACAAACAGACTAGTCTTTTGTGTCATTGTTAGGAATCATTTCTTCAAACACTAACTCGTGACCACTTGGTCTTTTGTTTTACTTTTTCTCTTTTTTTTCCCCTTTTAAATGGGCGATTTGCCGGTGCGACCCAACCGAGAAGGTGCGGCAATATGACTTTGGGCTGTGTGAGGACGACCACAACTCTTTATAACAACATGTAATAGAATATAGAAGATGTGTATTTTTTCACTTTGTATCTTTATCAAAAAGAAAAATAGAGCCAAACACAGTTAAAATTTTCAATCTATAATTTTTCGATCAATAAATTATATGTTCAGACCAAAAAAATTTCTGATGAAATAAATCGGATCAAATAATCATGTATCCATAATTTAAAATTACAAAATGAATAGATAAGATTTTACCACATAAACTCTTTACATAATTCCGAAAAGACCTGAAAGCATTTAAGTGAAGAGGTGATATCTGATAAACTATTCTCGAGTGTGTCGCCAGCTTCACCACATAAACTCTTTAAAGAAAGAGCTCCTAGGAGATTGTTTCTTCTCCCTCCCAGATTCCTCTCGAGAAACCCTAGATTTCATTTCATTTCATTTCAAAATGTTCAGATCTATGCTTCTCCGATCTTCTTCCTCCGCGAAGCAGGCGGTTTTCCGCCGTAGCTTCGCATCCGGATCCGTTCCCGAGCGAAAAGTCGCCATCCTTGGTGCCGCCGGTGGAATTGGTCAGCCTCTTGCTCTCCTCATGAAGCTTAATCCTCTTGTCTCTTCTCTTTCCCTCTACGATATCGCCAACACTCCTGGTGTTGCTGCTGATGTTGGTCACATCAACACCAGATCTGAGGTATTTTCAATCCCTTTATCCTTTTGACTTCAATTGATTGCTCCTCCAGATTTTGCAGTCTCTCGATTCCCTCAGATTTATCATTTTCGCTCATAAGATTCACTATACATAGAAAATTTTCTTACTTGATCGGCTTATTGATAAGTTAATTCGTGTTCGATTCATAGGTTGTTGGATATATGGGAGATGAGAACTTGGCCAAAGCTCTAGAAGGAGCTGATCTCGTTATCATTCCAGCTGGTGTTCCG
Organism: Cardamine occulta; assembly: GCA_028015245.1. Classification (NCBI taxonomy): domain Eukaryota; kingdom Viridiplantae; phylum Streptophyta; class Magnoliopsida; order Brassicales; family Brassicaceae; genus Cardamine; species Cardamine occulta. Next base: position 19,313,344 of record CM051363.1, on the reverse strand, counting down.
AGGAAGCCTGGTATGACCCGTGACGATCTTTTCAACATTAATGCTGGTATTGTCAAGAATCTTTGCTCTGCCATCGCCAAGTACTGCCCACATGTAAGCCTATGATAATGCGTACCAGAGTTGATAGAATCAGAATTACCAAGAGCATGGTTTTGCATTGCTTCTCCAACAATTGTTGATTTTTAGGTCTGAAGTGTCATTTTTTTGGGGTTTCTTTATCAAATGACTGACTTTTTGGAGGTACTCTTGTGTTTTGTTGAATCAGGCACTTATTAACATGATCAGCAACCCTGTGAACTCTACTGTTCCGATTGCAGCAGAGATCTTTAAAAAGGCTGGTATGTACGATGAGAAGAAATTGTTTGGTGTTACCACTCTTGACGTTGTTAGGGCCAGGACTTTCTATGCTGGAAAGGCTAATGTCCCTGTTGCAGGTTTGTGTACATTTCTTTTCCTGTTCTCTAATCATAAGTTTTTGCTTCGAAAATGTCCATCTTAGTTGGGTTCGAGGATGTTGTCTTATCATTTTAGCACTAAGTTGTCTTGTCCAAAAGAAAATTGATTGCTAAGCCTGAGGTTGTTAATTTGAATGCTTGTTGTGTCTGCAGAAGTTAATGTTCCTGTGATTGGTGGTCATGCTGGAGTTACCATTCTCCCTCTCTTCTCTCAGGTGACCTCTTGCTTCCTCTATACTCAGACTGTGGTTGAATGTCTTATTTCTTACTACGACGGTTAAAATCTGTTCGACTTCGACTCAAGTTTCTCTCTTTGTATATAGGCCACTCCTCAAGCCAACTTATCAGGTGATGTACTCACTGCCCTCACAAAGCGTACCCAAGATGGAGGTACTGAAGTCGTGGAGGCAAAAGCAGGAAAAGGTTCAGCTACATTGTCCATGGCGTAAGTATTGTGCTGGCCTTGTTCTCACTTTTCTTGAATCTACTTGTGATTCTTAACTTGTGAAAATCTGATCATTGTCGTAGCTATGCTGGAGCACTATTCGCTGATGCATGCTTGAAAGGACTCAACGGTGTTCCAGATGTAATTGAATGCTCATACGTGCAATCCACAATCACTGAGCTTCCTTTCTTTGCCTCAAAGGTGATCCTCAAAACTTATATTAAACAAACACAAATCCTATAGTCTCATGACTCAGTTGATGACAGTGAGGGTTTGATTATGATTCAGGTGAGGTTGGGAAAGAACGGCGTGGAGGAGGTTCTTGATTTGGGGCCACTCTCAGACTTTGAAAAGGAAGGCTTGGAAGCTTTGAAGCCAGAACTCGAATCCTCCATCGAGAAGGGAGTTATGTTTGCCAACCAATAAATTAAACCGAGTTGACTCGGTTAGTTTTCCAATTTTCTGGTTAGAGTTGCCACCTCCTCCTTCATTGAGTTGCATCAATAAAATCCATGTTTGTGCCTCCATTAGTGAACCATAAGGCCCTTTGGTTCATACCCAAAACACAAAGATAAACTGTAACATGTCAGAGTTATGATTCTTACCTCCTTTTTTAACCATGCGACCTTTTTTTCTTTCGTGAACAAGAGATCATAATTGTGGTTGGTTCTTCTTAATGTTGCCTCCGTGTTTCCTTACTTTCTGTCTTCCCGAGTTTATGGTTATTTTTTTGGGGTTTCGTTTAAATTTCATTCAAAAGGAAAAACAAATTACAGAGTCAGAAGAGACCAAGGCAAAGAGAAACAGAATGCATTTTTTTTTACGAAGGTTAGGTTTAGTTATAGTTTCTTTGGCAAAAGATTTAGTTTAGTTTCTTTTCGGTTTGAGATTTCCAAATATTAACCACTCCAAATTCATTTGTAGATTGTGGTGTGTGGAGTAGTTTGTATGCCAATCCTAAGCCATTGTTGTCTACGTTTTAAAAACCAAAATCTGATTTGTTTTTTTTTTCTTACTCAAGAGCTTGTAACAAAGTTACATCTCTGGTTTTTTGGACACAACAAGAGCTTGTAACTAAATCAGTACAATGTTGCCTAACCTCGGAACATAGATCATGCGACACGTTTAATAAAGAAAACCTTGAATGGGAACTTTTGAATCGGATTCAAAAATAAAATTCCAATATCCGAAAAAGCTATTATTATTATTTAGCAAAAAAGAACAATCGTTCCTAGGATTTTCTCTCTTCTCTCTCATCGAAACAAAAAAGTTGATCTAGATCTCGTTTTTTTTTTTTTCCTTTTCCCTTGATCTTCATCGAGGCTTTTGTGTTTAATCGATGAAGCAGAAGTATGCCTTCTTTCTTCTCCGGCAGAGATGGGTCGTGGATATCCGTTCCTTGATGCAGTTGTGGCGATACTAGGCGGTGTGGGTTGTTTCCCGGAGATTTATCTTCTTGTTCGAGAACGCCGCAGATTTTCGAAGTGGAATTTCTCACGGCTCGACTGTTCGTGGTGGCTGCTGCGACTTGCGGCGTGAGTTGAGTAGAGGATTGGTGGGTGTTCGTCTGCATGACAAGAAAAGTTTCGGGTTTGGCTTAGTGACGGGTTCGATTTGCGATGGGAACCGCTAACTCCGGTCAAGAGTTTGGAGCCGCCACCGTAGTCGCAAAGAAGCCGTTCTTGTTAGCGCCGGTCGTGGTAGATTAGGTTTCATGTTTCCGGTGGCAATCCAGTCGCCGATCTCGTGTTTCAGTGATCTTTCTATTTTTGGACTTCACCTTTTTGTAACTGTGGATTCGGTTAGGTCCAATAGCCTAAGCCCATCTTGTATTTTGGGGAATTTGGATTAATAAAACTTCTATTAAAAAAAAAAAAAAATTCCAATATCCTAAAATTCTGAATGGATAAGACCAGAGGACGGCTCATGCCTCTGATTCTTGGACTCAGATTACACTCTTCCCAAAACTAGTTTGGTAACAAAAGTGCAGTGATGAGATCACAGAGAGCTCTTTTTATGACCAGACACAATCTTAGGCGTTTACCATTGCCCCCTCTTCCCAAACCCCCAAACTCATTTCCTTTTTTTTTTACCGTCGCTGTAAATTTTCCCGAGAAAATTGTAAAAGAGCTTTCTTGTGTTCTCCTTTGGTCAATTACACATCTTTCTCTCTCTTCCCTCTTCCCTCTTCCCTCTTCCCTCTTCCCTCTTTAACTTGCTTCATCTGTTTCGTCTGCTTCTTCAATTCTCAAAAAAAGACGCAGAGCAAAAAAAAAAATGTTGAATTGAAATACGATTGATTCTGGATTCCTCGGCGGCTTACGATCGCCGTCATAACCCAACCAACGACATTGAATTCCCTCAATATGCTTCATCAATGTCAGAAAACCTTTTAATAGATTCTCCGTCGCCGCCTCCTCTTCTAGAGATGAGACTCAACCAATCGGCCGCGGCGGCGGAGAACGGTGGTTGCGGTGAGATCGTGGAGGTACAAGGAGGTCACATTGTTCGGTCAATAGGAAGAAAAGACAGACATAGTAAAGTCTGTACAGCGAAAGGACCACGTGACCGGCGCGTGAGACTCTCAGCTCCGACGGCGATTCAGTTCTACGATGTTCAAGATAGACTTGGCTTTGATCGACCAAGTAAAGCCGTTGATTGGCTTATTAAAAAAGCTAAATCCGCCATTGATGATCTCGAAAAGCTTCCTCCTTGGAATCCTGTTGATACACTCCATCATCACGCTAAACTCAGAAAAACAAAAACTTTAATTTCTTCTACATCTACTGGAGAAGAAGAAACAGAGCATCATCATCATCATCATGATAATCAGAGGCAAATGGGAGAAGAAGAAGGTAATAATTTTCTTCCGGCGTCAATGGACTCTGATTCAATAGCTGACACTATAAAATCGTTTTTTCCTGTGAGTATCGGCGCGTGTGCTTCAACGCAACAAAACTATCATCATCATCAGCCATCGTCTAATAATACACAAAGCCAAGATCTTCGTCTTTCACTTCAATCTTTTCAAAATGGTCCACTTTTTGCTAATCAAACAGAGCATGCTCTGTTCTCTAGTCAGAGTAATCTAATAGGATTTAACTCTTCAACGGCAAGCTGGGGCCACCAGTCCCAACAGAATCATCAGTCACTAGTGAGTGGAGCAGCCCAAGGAGGAGGAGGAGGAGGATTTGTGTTTGCTTCTCCATCGTCATTTCAGCCACAAAGTCACCATTTATCTCAGAGGGGTTCCCTTCAGTCCATTAACACACCAATGAATCGTGCTTGGTTTGATCCTAACCATCATCATCAGTCCATAACCACTGATGATCTCCATCATCATTATCACCATCCTTACCATATTCCTTCGAGGATTCACCAATCAGCGATTGCATTTGCTTCAAATGGTGAATTCTCTGGTTTTCGCATACCAGCACGGTTTCAGGGAGAACAAGAGGAGCACGGTGACGACAACAACAAACTGTCGTCTGCTTCATCTGATTCTCACTATTAAACAAGATCCAAACACACACAAAAGATTGTGCAACACTAATGGTTTCTTCTCATATTCCAGGTTCGAGTTATTGGAGAACACAAAGTCTTGGTCTTGACAATGTGACCATCCAACAAATTGTTAACTTGCATTCTTGTTAGCGTTTCAGGGCTGATCAACAGTTTCAGGTTCTTCTAAAGTTCAGACCTTTGTTAATTTGAATTCATCTTGTATCAATTAGAAAACTTTCTGTAATCACAATTATGTTTTATGGTGTTACATGAGTTCACATCGATCTTTTTTGTTGTATTTTTGATTCAGAAGCATATTTGTTCTTCTTGTTGTTATTCTATGTTCTTGTGTTGGAAACCTTTAACCCCACTTGAAGCTAAAGTCTCAAGCTTTGTCCTTTATTCCCATGTGGGTTTAATGCTTTCCTCAAGAAATATCTATTTTTTGTTTTGTTTTGCCATATCCATCTACATCACATTGTTTTGGTTTAGTGTTCATTAGAAATATTATTTTTCCAATCTCTATAGTTATAAACTTCTTGTGACTGGCAAATGGAATTTGGAACAATCGTTTCTCTTGTGCTTCTTAGTCTCTTCTTTTGGCCCCATAGATGAAGAGGTCATTTTAATACATACTTAAAACAAGGGTTTTGGAGATCCACCAGATTTGGGTTGTGATATAGTCTTTAATGAGTAAAAATGGAATAGGATAATTAGATTAGTACATGAAGACACCCTTGTTGGTCTAAATGAAGGAAGTGGAAACAAGAGCAAGTCCCTTTCTTGCCAATTAATAAAACTATGGAGCTGATGCGGAATTTCGATGAAGATTCAAGACTATGGGCTCTCTCTTATGGAAAAGTTGTATAAAGAAGCAACACTTTACATGTGATATCATAAGATGAGATGGTGGAAGTAGTGGCTAGACATGCTAAAGTAAATTACAGCAAAAAGAATGAAGATAGAAAAAGCATGAATCTCTCTATCAAATGTGTGATCACTTAAATCATATCAATTCTACATTTAAATAACATCATTTTTTTTTGTTTGCTTCATTTTCACCTTGTTGTTTCAACTTTCAAATGCATAGGTGATCATGAATCTGGTTATGTAAAATGAAAGATTAATGAGGTTAAAAACCTCTATTTTTTGTGAGTTAAATGGGGAATGTTGAAGAAGACATGAACTAAATTATAAAAAGGATATCAAAGTGTAAGAAAATGATGGAACCAAAATGGGGAAAAAGGTTGTCACCTTTAGAGAGTGGTCCCTTTTCTTTATCTCTTGTCAGATCTCAAGGTTTACAGCTGTTATTTTCTCTTCCATATTTTTCTTCATTCTCTTCCAATATTCCATACCCAAATGATCAAATTTTCAAAGTGAGAGAACTTTAAAAGTAGGAGATAATTTCAAAATGGCTGAAAGCTAGATTGTGGACTAAAACCCATTCTTCAAAGGGGGATATACATACTCTTTTAATTATTTAGAGCCAAACTGAATTACAACCACATTTATCAAAGGCGTATAACACTCCACTTTGATAAATGTTTCTTCATATACAATCGAGTTTCAACCAGCGATCTTCCTGGTTTACATTGCAGCTGTTAACCACAGTCAAATTATGGTTAGTTTAGCCACAAAATGATGAAATCACCATTTAAAAAAAACACACACACTCACACAAAATACAAGAAGAAACATGTTTTAAATAAAAAGTAATACTATTACATTTTATAAGCCAAACAATATGGTCCCGGCGGGGCTCGAACCCGCGACCCCTCACATTAACTCTCTACGTTATTTAAAACGTGAACCAAACTATTCAGCGTGAGTGTAGAAATTGAATCGAAAAGAAATTTCAGATTCCAAAAACGAGTTGTTTTCTTTTATTTTGTTTCTTTTGGAAATTTGATAAATTTCAGTGTACAATTATGTGTGAAATATACATTTTTTTGTAAAACAAAATGAAACACAGCATGATTGTAGAATTGAACATAATAAATCGAAGATTTCAACGACTGGAAATTTCAAGGAACTTCATCGTTCGAGGACCAGCATCAGGAGCATGAATTTCAAGGAATTTCTCTATACCCAAAGAAACACCAAACACACAATTTCACAAAAAAGTTCTAATCACCAAAAAAAAAAAGAAAAAGATAAAAGATTTTGACTAAAAAGGAGATGGTGACAAGTAACGAGAGTTCATCGGTAATCATCAATCAGTGTATCAATCATCTTTCACTATTTGATTCACAGAACCTAACAAATATTCTCTTTTTTTTTTCTTCTCAAAATTTAAAATTACAAAGAATCTTACAACTCTTTCGAATCTACATCAAAGCAAGAAAATTCACCTTTCTCACTCAAATAAATTTCTTATCATATCTCCATAACTCGAATCTCAAGATCTAAATGGATTAATGGCTCATATGCCCCTCAAGTCAAATAATTTTTCTTTATGTCCCTCTTCAATTTTTATATTCCTTATCCTTTATAATATTTGTGAAAACCTGAAAATACCCTTCATTCAATTTGAGAATTAAAATTTGAATATAATTATACTAAATATTACCTAGTTGTACCAATGCAAAGATAAAACTCGAACCCTCAACCTCTTTACAAGAGTCGTAACTATCTGAGCTATCATATTTTTCTTAGTATCATTTACAATTACAAATATATGTACTTAGATTTCTCAAATAATTGTTTAAAGTTGTACCTAATTGTACCACACACTAGGGTACAACTAGGAGCAGTAGTACCAAATAAAATATCAGTTGTACCAAATAAAATACCAATTGTACTGGTTGTAACACACATAGCAGATTCGAACCCTGGGGACTTGAAATAAGTTGAAACCATCCGAAATCTTGTTTTCTTGGTATCTCTTACAATTACAACTATATAACTTGATTTGGTCAATAATCAGATTTTATTAAAGATAAAATCGTAATTTTATTACTTTTATAAAAAAAAAAAAAAAAAAGTACATATCAGAAATGAGCTATTGGTCCGATCTAAATGTCAAAATTCAAAATTTCAATAAAAAGATCAAACATTTTGACATACCCAGAATGAGCATAGCATCAGGAAGAGCGCCGAGCATAGGAAGAAACAAACCACCAACGATTCCAGGGCCAAGGATCTCAAGAAGAAGCTCACTTCCATTAGAGAGATACGTCGCTGATGTGAACATGAAAAATCCATAAACCAAAATCGAAAACACATTTCCAAGCGCCGTCTTTGTACACGGCATAAACCCGTAGGTCTGTTTACAAGCTTCTTCCTTTTCCTCAGCCTGAGCTGAAACAACCGTTTTGATAATCGATCCGGAGCCGAGATTTCGATCACCGTTAATTCCATCGGAGATAAGACCGGTTGAGGATTGTTGTACGGAGACGAATCGAGCGTTAGAAGATGAAGTGAAGAAGAGAAGGAAGAGGAGAGAGATAAGAGATCTGAATCTCATGATTGATTTTGAAAGAAATCAAACAAACAATAATTGAGTAAAATCAAAAGACGACGTTCATGGAGAGATCAATCAAAGGATGAGTAAGTATATATATACACTTATAAATATACATATAGTTTGGAGATTTTTATTGACAGATAAGAAGAAAGTTATGTATGTGTGTGTAAATCGTGTGGGGCAGTTTTTTTGGGGAAAATGATGATTTGATTTACCGGAGATGAAGCTTAAGGAAGATGAAGAGAGCAGAGTGTTCCTTTTTTACTATTTTACCCCCTTATTTTGTTTTTTTTTTTAACAAGTAGTATTAAATACCAAAATCTGCGTCTTTTGCCCAATTGATTTTCTTCTCTATACATTAATTTAGGATTATGTATATGTAAGTAGAATTTTAGTCGGGGTTTATCTTTTTATCGACACTACAGAATGGTGCCAAAAATAATTTGACACTACAAGATTTTTTAATAATACATTACTAGATAGTAACATGCGCTGGACAGCGCAGGAAAATGTTTACTTCGTAGTTTGTTAGTTGATATAATCATATATTATTATAAGTGTTGTAAATTAGATTCGAGTATGTGTTAGTACATTTAACAATTGTACTTATGAGAATATTTGAATCGTCCGAGTCTTAATATGATATGTTTGATAGGAGGATTGTGGTATTACATGTTCTTGAATATAAAGACTTTGGAGTTATGAAGTGATGTCTGTTGAGTCGTTGATTCAAGAATGTTATCGCGATAATGAGTAACTCGCGCTGCACATAATGGAGAAATATGTACTTTATAAATTTATAGATTCTTTTTATAATATAATTTTATTTTGGTAAGCATATAATTAATTTTATTTACTATTATTAATATATATATATATATATATCGACTATAAACTTTATTATTTTATATTGATATGAATTATTATTAGTGTTTTAAATTAAATTTATTTTATGTTTTTAATATCTTATTTATTATTATTATTATATATGGCTTGTGTTGTATTAATTAAAATTACTAATATATAATTACGTGCGATCTTATATACTTGAAATTTTTAAATAATAAGTTAGATTGTAATATAATTTCGTTGCAAATTAATTGGTGTTATGCATATATTTTCATATTATTCAAAAATCTATAACTGTTTGATTTACTCAAATATATAAATTATTACCAATGATTAGAAATTCGATATGAGATCTGTCATGATCTGTCTTTCTCTACTATGATCCGTCATGACCCATCCTCACCCATTATAAAAATAAAAATATTTGAAGATCCGGATTATTTAAGTTAGATAGTAATCAATTTAATTTTAATTTTCATCCATAATTAATAAGTGAAAAAACTGAGTTTAATTTTATGTGAAAAGTAATAATTTACAATATTATTTTAGTAATTTTTTATTTAGTTATATTTATTTTGTGATTATTATTGCATTCTTAATGACCTTATTTAAAAATATTTAATACTATATTATTTAAATACTCTAATTAAAAAATTCATGTTTATTTAGGAGATATTAAATATAAATAAACAGATTTAAATTTAATGTATTAAGAATTAGAATTTAAAATATCTATATATTGATTTTGTGCTATTTATTAGGAAATTGACTAACTAAATATATAATTATTATGATCATTAATAAGATTTAAAACTAATTTATGTTAAAATAATTTAGACTAATTTATCTTAAATGACTGATTAAATATTTGCTAGCAAACTTTTTATTTTCTAATGGCAGTTTTAGTAATATACCACATGAATTCTGGTTAAAATGTTTATAAGCTTGCTCAAATAATAATAGGAAGATAGAAGTTGTCCAGTTCAAAAAAGTAAAAGATGACAAAGTATTATTTTGGCAAACTAAATACATTAATGGCCTTCCTCAATTCAACAATGAATTGTTCAGCATTTCTTTATTTATTTAGTTTTTTTTTCCATGATTTTGATATTGAAATATTGAAATTAAATGATGGGAAAAAATAAATAAATGTGTAAAGCAAGTACACTATATGACGTCAATGTAATAACAGATAAGGTTGTCCTCAATTCAGCCGGATTTATGAAGCTATATATAGTGGGTATATTAATATCTACATATATTCTTTTAAAAATTACATTTTAATTTTAAATCCTTTTTCAGGTCAATTTTTTTTTAATCTATGACAAGATATTTAACATAAATTATCATCATTTCTATATACTGCTATTTAAGATACCGAAATGTGGTTATATATGAGATCTTACATATTTGTTTTAATTATTGATACTATCCCAGAGTTTTAATATGAAAACCCTTTAACGAAAAAAAAGATACTAGAGTTATAATTTTTAAACAAAACTAAAATTTAAAGCATGAAGTTTTTTTTAAAATATAATTATGGAATATGGTTGTTATCTTCTTCTTCTTTTTCGGTCAACTGAATATGGTTGTTCTAGTTTATTACAATATATATATTTATGAAAAATGAAGAGTTAAATAAATCCAAGTTGTAAAACTTTGGGGGTTGATTTCAAAAATATAAATATAGATTTCAAAAAACTTTTGAGATTTAGCTTAGAACCCGAGACCTTCGGCTCATAAGACCAACGCTCTAACCAACTGAGCTACGGGACCCTCACGTTATTGAAAACTGAACCAAACTATTCAGCGTGAGTGTAGAAATTGAATCGAAAAGAAATTTCAGATTCCAAAAACGAGTTGTTTTCTTTTATTTTGTTTCTTTTGGAAATTTGATAAATTTCAGTGTGCAATTATGTGTGAAATGTACATTTTTTTTGTAAAACAAAATGAACCACAGCATGATTGTAGAATTGAACATAATAAATCGAAGATTTCAACGACTGGAAATTTCAGATTCTAAACCATAAGTTGATTTCATCTTATGAATTGGTCTCTACTTTTTTTTGTTCAACAGAAGAATTGTTGCTGCTTCCATAAGTTAAAGAGCGAGCACAAAAAAGGGGCAATAATGAAAACGTAGAAGAAGAATATATAATACAGAAGAAACAAGAAAGATAATTTTAGCTTTAATAAGAATCTGTTTCAACACATCATCACTGAGATAAATCTCAGAAATTAACTTAAGTTTTTACACTCTCGAATCCATAACATAGAGAGAAGAAATGAAACACTCAGCAAACGAGAAGAAACGAAGCTCACTCATGTGAACAAACCCATTGAAGGAAGAGAGATCTCTACGACCACCCAAACCAGTAATCAAGAATATAGACCAGACCCAAGGAGAATGGGTAAAGTAGGTAAGCTATGAAACATGTCCAAAGAGGATAAGTTGTGCGGAAACTCGCGAAACCGGCCATCACGAGACAAACGATGAGAATCACTAACACTTCTGATGAGAAGTTCCATGTTAGTCCTCGAAGGTAGACAATGGCTAAGAACACCGAGAGACACAGAATGTTGTTCATTGTTACTCCACCACATAGCTGAAAAACAAACACCAAGAAATGGGCTTTTTTAGTTATGTAAGTAAAATGAGACAGAAACATTACATAATTGTGGTTACGGACCTCAGAGAAAGTTAATGAGGCGGTTCTGATCTTTTTGCGAGAGGCGAAGATGATGGCAGAGACTGCTTCACTTGAATTGGTGGCTAAAGGCAAAGCGATGAAGGAAATGAAGAAAGATGGGATCCCTGTGGCTGCGGAGAAGTTGTTAACAGTGTCGACTAAAGGATCAGCAAATGCAGCTGCAATGGAAGCTCCCAAGAGTAGTAATAGAGCTGCTTTAATAGTGATCCATTTTGGGTCTGCAACCTCACCACCTTCCTCATCGTTCTCACCATTTTCATTATCTCCCAACAGAGTATGCTCTCTCTTTGTTTGCTGCAAAAAACGAGATTAAGAGTAATGTAACTAATTTATAGACGTTTTGTGACCAAGGGTGTTCATATAGGGTTTCAACAGTCTACCACATGGAAATGGTCAAGGAACTTCATCGTTCGAGGACCAGCATCAGGAGCTGATGGACCAGCAGATCCCATTGCCTGGAGGAGCCAATGTTTAATGCCACGGACAAACTCGTCTTCATCAACTTGTTCATCAAGAGTCTTATCAAAATCTTGGAGAACTTTTCCCACAGCATCATCCTTGTCAAAATCTATCTCCTCAAAGCTGATCCCAATTATAAGCGCCTTTAACTCAGTAGCTGACAAGTGTCCATCATTGTTTACATCAATTGTATGAAACAACCTAATAAACAAATAAACTTGAGCATCAGAACGAAACCAAGTTAAGTGCCTGAAAAACTCCGTGAAAGAAATCCGTGACTTACTTTCGAATGACATCTTCATCAGGCTGACCTTCATCATCTAGAAGCCTTCCCAAAGCATGTTGTTTCAAGTGCCTCAGGATCCCCGAAATAACATGCTTGTGCTTTGCAAAAGCAAGCCGTCTCCTTTGGATCCATGGTTGGAAGACCTAAATATCATCATACAAGGAAGAATAATCTCACAAACAAGATGTAGAGAGCAAAACCAAAAAAAAGACATCAGCCCAATGGATACATTTCTAGACCTGCTATCCTGAGAATTTTTAGGTTACCTGATATACACAGTAAGAAATCAACATTAGAACCGAAACGATTAGAGCAACCAACACGGACAAGTGTCTTCCAGACGTTGAGCCCAACATCTGCGGAAGCTGGACAATGATGAACGGAATAACTGATATGGCCATGATTCTTGCAGCATAGCTGGTCCAAATATCAACAGTTACACCAGAATCTACAGACACAGAGTAATAAGCAACCCACATAGTAAAGCAAAATATAAGACACTTGCTTGCTACCTTTTAGATGGAAGCCTTTAGTGTCTTGGTTGTTAACAGCAATAGTATCTCTAAGGTCACACTTGCCAACAACAGTGCAAGTTCCCCAAATAACAGTAAGAAGCATAACAGTGGAGCCAGCTAGTAAACCCATTCCCACAGCGACTTGGCTTTGAGCTGTTTGTGCATCTCCAGAGAGTCCAGACACTGAAAGCTAAACCTTTGTTTATACCCAAAGAAACACCAAACACACAATTTCACAAAAAAGTTCTAATCACCAAAAAAAAAAAAAAAAGATAAAAGATTTTGACTAAAAAGGAGATGGTGACAAGTAACGAGAGTTCATCAGTAATCATCAATCAGTGTATCAATCATCTTTCACTATTTGATTCACAGAACCTAACAAATATTCTCTTTTTTTTTTTCTTCTCAAAATTTAAAATTACAAAGAATCTTACAACTCTTTCGAATCTACATCAAAGCAAGAAAATTCACCTTTCTCACTCAAATAAATTTCATTATCATATATGCATAACTCGAATCTCAAGATCTAAATTTCAAAATTCAAAATTTCAATAAAAAGATCAAACATTTTGACATACCCAGAATGAGCATAGCATCAGGAAGAGCGCCGAGCATAGGAAGAAACAAACCACCAACGATTCCAGGGCCAAGGATCTCAAGAAGAAGCTCACTTCCATTAGAGAGATACGTCGCTGCTGTGTACATGAAAAATCCATAAACCAAAATCAAAAACACATTTCCAAGCGCCGTCTTTGTACACGGCATAAACCCGTAGGTCTGTTCACAAGCTTCCTTTTCCTCAGCCTGAGCTGAAACAACCGTTTTGATAATCGATCCGGAGCCGAGATTTCGATCACCGTTAATTCCATCGGAGATAAGACCGGTTGAGGATTGTTGTACGGAGACAAATCGAGCGTTAGAAGATGAAGTGAAGAAGAGAAGGAAGAGGAGAGAGATAAGAGATCTGAATCTCATGATTGATTTTGAAAGAAATCAAACAAACAATAATTGAGTAAAATCAAAGGACGACGTTCATGGAGAGATCAATCAAAGGATGAGTAAGTATATATATACACTTATAAATATACATATAGTTTGGAGATTTTTATTGACAGATAAGAAGAAAGTTATGTATGTGTGTGTAAATCGTGTGGGGCAGTTTTTTTGGGGAAGATGGTGATTTGATTTACCGGAGATGAAGCTTAAGGAAGATGAAGAGAGCAGAGTGTTCTTTTTTTACTATTTTACCCCCTTATTTTGTTTTTTTTTTAACAAGTAGTACTAAATACCAAAATCTGCGTCTTTTGCCCAATTGATTTTCTTCTCTATACATTAATTTAGGATTATGTAATTAAAAATGTATATCTAAGTAGAATTTTAGTCGGGGTTTATTTTTTTATCGACACTACAAAATGGTGCCAAAAATAATTTGACACTACAAGATTTTTTAATAATACATTACTAGATAGTAATCCGCACTGTGCAGCGCATAGAAATGTCTACTTCGTAATTTGTTAGTTTATATAATCATATATTATTATAAGTGTTGTAAATTAGATTCGAATATCTGTTAATGCATTTGACAATTGTAGTTATGAGAATGTTTGAATCGTCCGAGTCTTAATATGATATGTTTGATAGGAGGATTGTGTTATTACATGTTCTTGAATATAAAGGCTTTGGAGCTCTGAACTGGTGCATGTTGAGTCATTGATTCAAGAATATTATGGTGATTATGAGTAATCCGCGCTGCACAGGATGGAGAAATATGTACTTATAATTTATTTGCTTAATAATATATTATTTTTAGTATTTTAGAATAGAAAGATTTTTATTTACATAGTTAGATCTCTATTGTCCAAAAGTTTACCATTTTTTTGTTTCTCGCAAATTTTGCTTGTATTAAAAGAAACTCATCAAAGAGTATAGACACATCCCATTTAGGAGGTGAAACTTACCAGTTACCACTATATTTGTTAAGTTTTGTTACAAAAATTTTTATGTGAAATTGTCAAAATGTTCTTTAACTCCATCGCATTTTTAGATCAGACAGTATTTCGCATCTGGTAAATTATGATATGATGTGAGTGTTTACAACTACAATATCGATTTTGGCTTTCAAATATTGTGATATGACTCTTATTTTTGTTATAAATAGGCGTTTAAAAGACTCCATATATTAATTTCACTTTCTAATGTTAATTATTTGGGTATAATTTTCCTACACACGTATATATGAGCAAAACGGTCAACATCACACACATTTACATATGGATGTTGTTACTTTCTTTTCATGTTAAGATGTCATTTTCATTTGGAGTCATAATCGTATTATAAATCATACATGGTTTGGCAAAAAGGCATTCCAAAAGGGGGACGTTAGTAGATTAATGTCAAAAACGCACCAGTTTGTTTGGTGGCCCATTGATTTATCTGTTGCATTATTGCAATTGAAATGAAAAAAATTCTTCCATGAATGTTTAAAGTACGCAGATGTTTGAACTTGTTTTTTACTATAACAAACAAACATAAAAGGGTTCATAAGTAATAAAAACTCTGAATTCAGAAAGTAAATATGGTTTAATCTGAAGGGAACAGAGAACAAAATTTACACCAAAAAATAGGTTATATGTAAGAAAATAAACTGAAAATTTAAAAGGAAAATAAATTGAATCAAACAAATTGTTTAGTCGTATAGAATAAAAAATGTTAAATGTCATCAAAATTTAGACATGAGAAAAGTTGTTTTCCAGCTTTGCTTTCCGATCATCATATTCACTTACTTTATTAGACCAATCAACACTATTTCATAAATAGTCCTACAAAATTTTTATAAATATTAGTATATATAGTTGTATTTTGCATAGACCATAACAATAAAGAGAGAGGGTAGAGAAACTCACTTAGGAAGGGGGTTTCAATCTAATGTGTTAAGGCTATGTATGTGTAGTAGCCACCGTTTCAATTGATGTAAAAGGGGAATTTGGAATTATCAGCAAAACCTATACGTAAAAAAAAAGAGAAACATTTTAATTTGTGTGAAAGATAATAATATGTTAAACCCTTTAACAAACAATATTTGCAGAAGTGGAGAGATGGAACCGCTGTTTCAAAAAAAATTAGAATCAAACCGTAACACTAAGGATTTGCATATTTTGGATTTGTTTATTGTATTTAGAAAACATACCTCGGTAGAATTGTCAATGGATTCTACAAAAATTGAACGTGTTATCAGATTATAAGAAATGAATAGAGACAAACTGTAAGTGAATCGTAGCTAAGCAAATTAAATACAAATGTTTTTTCAGTTTTTGATAAAATAAAATAATAGAAGATTAACATTAAAAATAAAAATACAACCTTGGCAAGATGATGCATTGTGTACTCGAGGATTCCTCTTTATATAGTGAATGGGGTGGGTAATTTAGCTTGTAGAGTAAGCTGATTGATTTGAATATAGAATATTCTAATTAAATCTACCAAATAATTCGTTTATTGATTGTTTGTTGTAAACTAGAGAGAATTATGGGGGAATTTTGTGTGTTGTATTATCGATAATGAGGTTCCAATAGAACCTTTATATAGGAATCAATACAAGAGATAAAAGGTAAATCCTATTCGGAATAGAAAAAGTATAAACCGTTTTAAGTCTCATCGGATATAGGCCTGATGGGCCAGAACTAGAGTTTGACAATCCACAATGATTTATAACACTCCCCCTTGGATGTCATAACTCTAAGAGCTCGTAATATGCTTTGGATGTTGCCTCATTAAAACCTTTCTCGGAAAACCCAGTTGGGACAAAACCGAGATAAGGAAAAAGAGTACAACACGCATTACTCCCCCTGTTCTGAACATCACTGAATGTCTTTCAATCTTCGCATTCCAATCTGATGTATTAGCTTTTTGAATGTCGAGGTTGGTAGAGACTTTGTAAATAGATCTGCTGAATTTTCACTTGAACGAACTTGTAGAACTTGTACTTCTCCATCTTTTTGTAGATCATGCGTGAAGAAGAATTTTGGCAAAATATGTTTCGTCTTGTCTCCCTTAATATATCCATCTTTGAGTTGTGCTATGCATGCTGCATTATCCTCGTACAATATGGTTGGTTCCTCCTTTCCTTCGGTCATTCCACAATCCACTTTAATATGTTGAGTCATTGATCTCAACCAAACACATTCACGGCTAGCTTCATGCATCGCCAAGATTTCTGCATGGTTGGACGATGTAGCAACAAGAGTTTGCTTCATGGATCGCCAAGATATAGCCGTACCACCGTGAGTAAAAATATATCCCGTTTGGGATTTAGCATTGTGTGGATCTGAGAGGTAACCTGCATCCGCAAAACCAATCAAACCATCTTTGTTATGGTTAGTATAAAATAATCCCAAATCTTTCGTTCCTTGTAGGTAATGAAGTATATGTTTAATCCCGTTCCAGTGCCTTTGGGTCGGACATGAGCTAAATCTTGATAATAAATTCATGGCAAAACATATATCTGGCCTAGTGTGGCTCGCCAAATACATCAAAGCTCCTATGGCACTTAGATATGGCACTTCGGGACCAAGGACGTCTTTATCATCCTTCTTTGGACCGAATGGATCTTTATCCAAGTCAAGGGATCTCACAACCATGGGGCTAGACAATGGGTGAGATTGGTCCATGTTAAATCTCTTGAGTACTTTCTCTGTATATGCCATTTGATGCACAAGGATTCCATTATTCATGTACTCAAGTTGTAACCCCAAACAAAAATCTTGTTTTTTTCTAAATCTTTCACCTTGAATTCTTTTTTTAGATATTCGACTGTTTGGGAAATTTCCTCAGAAGTTCCTAGGATATTCAGGTCGTCTACATACACCGTGATGATTACAAACCCCTTAGTAAATTTCTTTATGAATACACACGGATTTATGGGGTTGTTCTTATAGCCCTCTTTGACTAGATATTCACTTAGTCTATTATACCACATTCGACCTGATTGTTTCAATCCATAAAGACTTTTGTTCAACTTTATACAATGTTGTTCTCGAGAACTTTCTTTATCTTTGAGCTCAATTCCCTCTGGGACTTTCATATATATTTCATTATCCAGTGGACCATATAAGTATGCGGTTACAACATCCATTAACCGCATATCCAAATTTTCTCTTATGGCCAGATTTATTAGGAATCTAAATGTTGTAGCATCCACCACAGGGGAGTATGTCTCCTCATAATCTATTCCTGGTCTTTGCGTGAATCCTTGTGCAACAAGCCGTGCTTTATGTCTCACGATTTCATTATTTTCATTCCTTTTCCTCACAAAGACCCATTTGTGTCCAACTGGTTTAATATCAAGAGGTGTCCGGATTATAGGACCAAATACATTCTTCTTCCTTAATGAATTTAACTCCACGTTTATAGATTCTTTCCATTTAATCCAATCTTTTCTCTGAGTGCACTCTAATAGTGACGTGAGTTCTAGATCCTCGCTTATATCCATAATGTCAAGTGCTACCTTGTATGCAAATATTTCATCAATGTCGACATTCTTTCTATTCCATTGTTTTCCAGACATGATATAATTTATTGAGATCTCATTATTGTCAAGAACTTCAGGACCTTGAAGCTCGGCGTCCCGAGTATCAATGTTTGGTTCGTTTGGTTCATTCATGTCTAGGGTTCCAATAACCTCGGAATCTTCCATTGCACCTTTCTTTGATTTCCGAGTGTTTTTATCCTTGGAACCTAATGGTCTACCTCTCTTTAAGCGCGCTTTAGATTCTGTAGCAACTTGATTGTGTCCCTCTTGGACATCAATTCTTATTGGTGCATTAACAGCTAGTATATATGACTTTGTTACTCTCTTCGGGTCAGCAAATGAATCTGGCAATTGATTAGCTAGCTTTCGTAAATGTATAATCTTTTGGACTTCTATTTCACATTCTGTAGTCCGAGGATCTTGCCATGTTAAGGATGTTTGATTCCATGTAATTTCCTTTACCATCATATTTATCTCCTCCTAATGTTGGATAGTTAGATTCGTCAAAGTGACAATCTGCATACCTGGCCTTAAATAGATCACCCGTGGTTGGCTCAAGGTACTTAACTATGGTGGGAGAATCATATCCAACATATATCCCCATCCTCCTTTGAGGTCCCATCTTACTTCCTGTGGTGGAGCAATTGGTACATATATGGCACATCCAAATGTCTTAAGATGGGATATGTCGGCTCATGACCCGTTAGCAATTGTGATGGGGAATATTTGTGTTCACTAGATGGCCTGATGCTAATTAGTTCAGCTGCATGTAAACTGCATGTCCCCAAGCTCGAGACCGGAGTTTTGATCTCATTAGTAATGGCCTCGCAATTAGTTGAATGCGTTTGATAAATGATTCGCCAATCCATTTTGTGTATGTACATGTGCCCACGAATGTTCTACACTTACCCCCATGGACATACAATAATCATTAAACGCTTGGGACGTGAATTCACCAAAGATTATCTAGGCGTATAGTCTTTAAAGGAAAATCTGGAAAGTGTGCTCTTAGGCTAATTATTTGAGCAAGTAATCTCAAAATGCCAAATTTCGAGTTGATAATAGACATACGTGTGACCATCTCGTGGATGCATCAATAAGTACCATAAAATATCTAAACGTCCCACAAGGTGGGTGAATTGGTCCACAGATGTCACCTTGTATTCTTTCCAGAAAATTTAATGTTTCCTTATTCACTTTTACTGGTGATGGCCTGACTATGACTTTCCCTAGTGAACATGCTTCACACGTGAGATTCTTTGGGATAACTCTTCTTTCTTTCAATGTTTGCCCATTTGTATTTAATAACAATTTTCGCATCATGTTAGAACCGGGATGGCCAAGCCGGTTATGCCATAGAGTGAAATTTTCGGAAAACACTTTGTTTACCGTGGCATTTGCTTCTATCATATTTATCTTAGCACAATAAAGGCCTGTAGATATGGCAGGTATGGTTTCTAGGATTTTCTTATGGCCATTGGCGAGTTCAAATATCATAAAGAATTCTTTATTCCCTTTGCCCTTAGTTTCAATATGCAAATCATTCATTCGAATGTCTTTAAAACTCAATAGGCTCCTCTTTGAGCTCGGTGAGTATAGTGCATCACTTATTTCTAGATGTGTACCCTTAGGTAATAATATGTTTGTTTGACCATATCCTTCTATTAAATTAGCCATACCAGCTATGGTACATATATTGGCACTTTTGAGTGTGAAATTTATGAAATATCTTTTGTCTCTTAGAATCGTGTGGTTTGATCCACTAACCACCACGAAAATATCCTTGTCATCACTCATTCTTCAAAATCAATAATCATATTTTAGAGACTTAAAATAATATCCTTTCATTAAATCAAATAAATCCAAAATAATAGCAATAACAAATAAATTCAAGAACATAAATCCAAGCAAATAAAAAAACACCAAAACCAAACATAGAAACTAAATATCGAGATCAACTTTATTCTTTTAGACAATCTGAAGTCTCATATTGCATTAGATCATCTTGCTCATGATCAAAATCATTTTCATGATCTTGATGGACCAAATTTGTTTCTGGATTCTTCCCTTTAATACTCTCTTGATAGAGGTCAATCAAATACTTGGGAGTTCTACATGTTTTGGCCCAATGATTCCCCATTCCACACCGATGGCATCCATGCTTGTTGGCCGAGTTTTGTGGCTGAGAAAAATTGCCACGGCATCTTCCACGGCCTTGATTAAAGTTGGGTTGATACCCTTGGCCTCTGCCTTGTCCTCGGCCATAGGGACTGTAGCTGCGGCCACGTCCTCCTTGCCATCTTCCACGTCCACGGCCTCGGCCTCCACCTCGGCCATTAAACTCTTTATGGACATGGTTTGTTTCTTTCTTTTCTTCAGTGGCCGTAAAGGATTCAGGGAGTGGGGTTGATCCGGGAGGTCTCATTTCACTATTTCTCATCAATAACTCATTGTTTTGCTCAGCTAGCAATAAACAAGAGATCAAACTTGCATATGTCTCGAAACCCTTTCCACGATATTGTTGTTGTAACAATACATTACTTGTGTGGAATGTAGAGTATGTCTTTTCATGCATCTTTCTTCAGTTATTTTCTCACCACACAACTTCAATTTAGAGACAATCTTAAATAGGGCCGAGTTATACTCATCCACGGATTTAAAAATCCTGGAACCTTAGATTCCTCCATTCATACATTGCCTTTGGTAACATCACCGTTCTATGGTGATCATATCTTGTTTTCAACTCGTTCTAAAGGTCAAGAGGATTTTCAATTGTCAAGTATTGATCTTTGAGACTCTCAGCAAGATGATGGCGAATTATCATAATTGCCATGTATCAATTTCTTTCATTCTCATTATTATTCTCAACGATACATTCGCCAAGTCCTTTAGACTTTAGAGTGATCTTAATATCCAATGCCCATTGTAGATAGTTATCTCCCGAGAGAGTAAGGGCAGCAAATTCCAAGTTTTGGATATTCGACATCTGAAATTATGCATCATATTCTCTTAAGTATCACAAAATTTTAATATTCATGCATGGTGTAAAACAATTTACGTGATAATATTCTAGCAACCTAGCATGCTCAAAATACAAGTTTAAATTATCATGCAAGGTTCTCATGCAACCGATTTAACAAAATAGCAAGGTTATATAAAATAAATTCATGCGATAATAATCTAGCAAAATTATATGATCGAATTTTCATGCAAGATCTTAACATATCTATGTGCTTTGATCGGATTTTAATTTATGATAATTAATCATGTAATCAAATTTATCAATCAAACAAACAATCATATGTGGATCAATTAGGGTTTATACATATATGTGCAATATCCATATTAATTAGGGTTTCATAATTATTTAACCAAATTCATAACCTCATCGTGAATATCAACAAACAAATAATAATTAATCACACAAGAATATCCGTGTCTTGCGACACTCCAGCAATCATACAATTAATATTGAACATGAAAAACCGAACATGCTATATAATTAGGGTTTTTATCGGAACAGTCGGATTATACATCCGAACACATGACTTCCGGTTAGCCGGAACAACCGAGCATCGGAACATATATCCGAATATAGATCATCTTTTAGGATTTTGGAGATTTCCTAATTTAATTAGGGTTTACCGATTTCATGGTTATATATGTTCTAGGGTTTTAAAACTTACCTTAGAGATTCGGTTTGAAGTGGAAATCACGAACCAGATATCTTCCTCAAGAAATACACTCAATCAATCTTTTCATAACCCCGTTACCATGTATTGGGGGAACCGAGTCTCAGAGTGAAGTAAGATTGACTGGTTTCAAGAGATCTTCTTTGCTTTGTTTTGATCCGGTTGCTTTGTGATCGGCGGCGAGATTAGGGTTTTAGATGCAGCGGCTGCTAGCTAGGGTTTTAGAGACTATCGTGCTGATAACGTGTTGTAAACTAGAGAGAATTATGGGAGAATTTCGTGTGTTGTATTATCGATAATGAGGTTCCAATATAACCTTTATATAGGAATCAATACAAGAGATAAAAGATAAATCCTATTCGGAATAGGAAAAGTATAAACCGTCTTAAGTCTCATCGGATATAAGCCTGATGGGCCAGAACTAGAGTTTGACAATTCACAATGATTTATAACATTGTTATGATTTTATAAGGAAAATGTTTAATTAGTAACTAATCAATAGTTTCCAAATATATATACCGGTTGCCTAAATCTTAGATAATCAGTTTTACAATTTTTAATTTAGATATTCTTTTACAATAAATCAGTTGAGAAAATCAATTGAGTTTATATATTTGAATATATCTTAATTAAAACTAAATTAATGAAAAATATAAAGTTTGGTAAACTCTTACTCTTATAATCCGGAATAAATATGTAAATCTTTCAAATTTGAATTTTGAATTTTATAAATATAAATCCGTTTATCTTTTTAATTAAAGATCTAATAAATATATATAATGTGTTAATTAGATTATATAAACAATATAATAGTGTAAATTTGTACATGTTATTTCTTCTAATAAAGTGTAGTATAAATATAAATAAATTCATGTCTGTTTTAAGAAATTTAAATCATTACATATGTGGAAAAAAATACATAACTTTATTGTAAATATAATGTGATTATTATTTTTTTAAACAAATGATCATATTAAAATGAGGGGAGATTAGTATTAACAAAAAAA
>CM051363.1:19265325-19290325 GCA_028015245.1 Cardamine occulta | reverse complement strand
AATTCAAAATATTGTATTATATATGCATAAAAAAAAAAGAAATGTATAAAGGTTATATATAATAGTAAATTATTGCAATGTAAAATTAACAATAAATATTAATAACTTTAAGTAAATTATTTTCATATGAAGAAACATATTATTATTAACAAAGTTTTATTATAGATAATAATTTTTCTGATAAGCGTATTCATATTAAATATTTAAGAAAATAATTCTATTTTTTTAAAAAGAAAATGTTATTTTATGAGTAACTAAATATATAATTATTATGATCATTAATAAGATTTCAAACTAATTTATGTTAAAATAGTTTAGACTAATTTACCCTTAATTACTGATTAAATATTTGCTAGCAAATCCTTTATTTTATAATAGCAGTTTTCGTAATATACCACATGAATTCTGGTTAAAGTGTTTATAAAGTTGCTCAAATAATAATAGGAAGATAGAAGTTGTCCAGTTCAAAAAAGTAAAAGATGACAAAGTATTATTTTGGCAAAATAAATACATTAATGGCCTTCCTCAATTTAACAATGAATTGTTCAGCATTTCTTTATTTATTTAGTTTTTCTCCATGATTTTGATATTGAAATATTGAATTAAATGATGGGAAAAAATAAATAAATGTGTAAAGCAAGTACACTATATGACGTCAATGTAATAACAGATAAGGTTGTCCTCAATTCAGCCGGATTTATGAAGCTATCTGTAGTGGGTATATAAATATCTACATATATTCTTTTAAAAATTTACATTTTAATTTTAAATCCTTTTTCAGGTCAATTTTATTTTTAATCTATGACAAGATATTTAACATAAAAATTATCATCATTTCTATATACTGCTATTTAAGATACCGAAATGTGGTTATATATGAGATCTTACATATTTGTTTTAATTATTGATACTATCCCAGAGTTTTAATATGAAAACCCTTTAACAAAAAAAAAAAGATACTAGATTTTTAATTTTTAAACAAAACTAAAATGTAAAGCATGATGTTTTTTTAAACTATAATTATGGAATATGGTTGTCATCTTCTTCTTCTTTTTCGGTCAACTGAATATGGTTGTTCTAGTTTATTACAATATATATATTTATGAAAAATGAAGAGTTAAATAAATCCAAGTTGTAAAACTTTGGGGGTTGATTTCAAAAATATAAATATAGATTTCAAAAAACTTTTGAGATTTAGCTTAGAACCGTTCGTTAGTCACTATTACCGGTTTTGATTACGCGGCCACACGTGTAATATTATGCTTATCTCAAGGGCAAATTAGGAGTTAGTCAATTTGGCGACATTGTAGATAGTAGATACTATAAAAATCATAACTATTTAAAAAATATATTTTATTTTCTTGTTCTAAATTTGTAATTTTGTTGACCATAAGAGCGGTGAAGACGCGACGCGACGGTATGTTGCGTTTAATACTACATTTCCGACTAACGCCGAAACCGCGGAATGTGAGAATCTAAAACGTCACGTAGTTTTATCAATTTTTCTAAAACAGCACGCATGTTTGGGTATTTCGAATGAGATTAACCAACTGGGCCAGGTTTGTTATATTGGGCCTAAAAAAAGAGCGAAAACTCAAAAGTCAGAATAAACATATCGTTTGTGACATCTTCTTCCACCTCTGACTCTTCTTCTCTCCCTCTGTTTCTATGGAGGTATTAGGGTTTTGGACGAGTGCTTCCAAATCCCTAGTATCACCTAAAAAGCTTCCATCTTTGTAAGTTTTAAACTTCGTTAACAAGTCTTCCTTATCTCCCATGTCCTGGGTTCGGCAGTTCTAATCAAAATCGTAATAGTTCTGTAGCTACGAAGATTTGGGGATAAAGCAATGGTGGACATCGAAGAGATTTCTGATAAGGTTGAGGATATTAAAGCTAGGCATCGTCGCGTGAAAAGATCAGAAATTGACTCTATCGTATTAGATAAACAGAAGTTCAAGAGAATTCTTCTCTGTAGAGCGAAACCATCTTACCTTATAGGACTTGGACCAAAGGCAAGCCGAAGTGAGTATCTTGATAAATTACCAGGGATTCTTCGTGAGCTACTTCACCTGAGAAATTGGAAAGATGCAAGCCGTGTACTTAGTGTTCTTATGCAAGGGACAATGAAAGATCTTTTTCGTAAGATGAATCGACTCAAATACGAGGTTTTTGCCTTTTTTTTTAATCTCTAAAGATTTGATACTGTGACTTGTTTTTGTTTGTTGCTGTCTGTTTCTTATTGCTTATTTAGTGTTTTTTGGTAGGCTCAAATACAAATTGTGAGTCACTTGGAAACTAAGAAAAACAAAGCTGATGAGATTGGAAAAATATATGATACTTGGATTGGGAAGATTTGTAAAAAGCATAAAGAGGTCCTTTTTTATATAGATTTTTTCATTCTTTGATAGAGTATTGCTCTAATGCTTGAGGATGACATTGAGTTACATGGTCATTTGTACAGGAAAGGCTCTTGGTTTGGTACGAACAAATTTGTCATTTTATTGAGCATGAGATGAACGATGAGGCCTCTAGTGCTGTGATCAGGTACTATTAGTATCTTCTTGAACCATTTTTAACGGATATCAAAATTTTCTATTGCTTGCTTTTGATAGTTATCATACTTTCAATGCATATGTTATCTTTTATTCACCAATGTGTTATCCCACCTTCGTGAGGCTGATCTACTATGGTTCTTGCTTGAATTGATTTTGATGATTCTCTTCTTATTTTTGTAGCCTGATGCAGAACCGTGATTTTGGAATGTTTCCACAGACTAATCTATTCATAGGAATCTCTTTCTACAAGATGTGGTGTAGTAAATTCTTGAAGGAGTTACAGCCTGAAGATGCAGACAGCAACCAAAGCGTAACCAGTATGTCGGGATCAGGATCTGGCAGTCGGGTTGAGTCTCCAGGCAGAGATGAGTCGGTTAACTCTGTGGACTCAGAGGTTTCTTCTCGAAAGGATTCAGAGACTTCTGTCATAAATTATAAAAAAAGTTCTCATACGTCCAACAGTGACTCAGGGACAAGAATGGATAGGAAGATGAAATTGGAGAGCATTGAGCATTTTACCAATCCACCACTACAATATGCCACCTCTGAAGAAAATGAAGCCTCTGTGCAAGATGGAGCTGCATTTGATCCCGCTCTTATTCAAATTCTTGGTTAGTACTGAGAATTTTCTTAGTTCGCATTACCTTATAACCAACCAGTCTTGTTGATTTTATGGCTTTTTTTTTTTACTGTTAGGCGACATGGATCCATGGTTGCTTCCTTTGAAACCGCCAGAAGATCCTGATTGCTACAGAAAGATTGTCAATGATTCTTATTTTAAGAATGCAGTAAAACATTTTCGGCTTGCTCTTCAGTCCCCGCGCCATGTATCTTTAGCTGCGATACATACACTTGTATAAGTAAGAACTGATATTACCAGTTTTACTTAAGTGGCTCATATAGTCAACAATGTTCCTCCCTTAAAGCATGAATGTCTCACACTGACTAGATGTTTCTCTTTTTCCTTCTCTTCTCTTTAATTCCTTTTTTTAGCTTCTGTTAATTGGAGGTCACGTAGACGAAGCGATGAAAGTAGTCGAGGAGATGTGCAAAAAAGTACATGACATAAAACTTTATAGGTACAAAGGATCTCTATCTCAGTCTCTATTTAGTATATGGAAACAGAGGAATTTCTGAAATGGATTTTGGTTGTTTACTCAATTGTAGGATTAAGGTTGATGATGGAGAAGTTTCATAGTAACATCAACATGCTCGCAAAAAGCTATGAAGATATCTTAAAGATTGATCCTAATTGTGTAACTACCTTGAAGAAACTTATTGGAATGTCCATAGAAGGTATTTAACATCAAAGCCCTCAAACACCTTTTAGTCTTAAGACATTGAATCTTACCTAATTTGTCTCTAATTACTTGCAGATGGGTATAGAAGAGAGAAGCTAATCGAAATGATAGCATTTCATGTAGAAGCTTCTTTCCCGAGCCCGAAATCTGGAAAGAGTTAGCCTCTTGCTTCCTTCACTTCTTTGAGAATCTTGACGAAGATAGAATGTCGGTATGCCTCAATGGAAATGGAGAAGAACGAAAGCCACAAACATATTCTCTTTGATGCAACCCGACACCAAGAATGTTCATCAATAATAAATCATGGAGTCTTCGGGCTAAGTGGTGGCTACACCGCCATTTCTCCCCTCAAATGCTAGAGACAGATATAGAAAACAGTAAATTGACAGGAGATTTGGAGATGATGAGTTACAAACAGCATGTGCAAGTCATATCTACGGACGAGAGTTTGGTTATGTTACCAAAGTATATGGTTTGTTAGAGAATGATAGCAATAACAGAGTTTTCTTCAATTTCTTGAGAAGGCATAGTTTACACAAGTTAGAAGAAGAAATACACTTTCTAGTTTTACAAAATTTTACTGTAATTGTTTTTATTATAACATTTATTTGATTTTCTGATTTATTTCGATTTAAGAATAATAACATAGAATCATAGTAAATTAATAAAGATTTTGCTTAATAAAGGTTTTAAATCAATGAATTTGGCTGGTTAAGACAGAATTTAGATTTAAAAATTAAAATATGAATGAATATATTCAGAAATTGTTGTTTTTTGTGACTTTTGTCGGTAAATTTGATTTGAATAATGCGTTTTCCACAATTTGGAAGCTGAAAATTGTATTGAAGATACTAACAAAAACCTAAGCAATTAACAGGAACAAAAAAAAGACATGAAAAGAATAAATTAGAAACCTAGAAACCAAATTAGCCTGTACAATTTTTTCATTATCACGTAGCCAAGAAACCAAATAAAAAAGATGACAGTTTTTGACCATTCACACATATTATGTGCACCAAACAAAGAAGTACAAATTTACAGAAAATTCTTTTGGAGCTGAAAACAAACCCAAACTCTGTTTTCTTCTCTTCTTTAAAGTTTCCTTTTTTATATATATAAATATATAAACCCAATAAGATTAGATTAGAAGAGAAAGCCATTCTTCTTCCTATACCTTTCTCTTCTCCATGACCAGTGCCTCTGCTTTACAGATTGGGCACACGTTCTTCACTATCAACCATTTCTCCAAGCATTCCGCATGATACTCGTGCCCGCAATCCAAAGTCGCAATCTTTTCTTCGTTCTTGAAGCTTTCCTGTAATGATATTGAGAGAATTCTTTTAGAGCTCTAACTCCAAGACTGTGCAAGCCATTTATAAAGAAAGCTTTGACCTTTGGCTATTCTTTACCTGACATATCGTGCACGGTTCAGCTTCCATATCTTTAGTTCGTGGAGACATTGGCTCTTTTTCAAGGTTGATTCCATAACATGTTCTTGTTTTCAGATGATTCTTCACCTCTTCCTCTGGCAAACCAGTGTTTACTGTTCCAATCCGCTCACTCAACGCAAGAAGGTCCTGTACAAACCCCAGGTTTTCATATCAGAACAACAAATACCTAACCGTGATCACAGAAAACTGCATTGTGGAGTCTCAAGTTCATGCTAAAGCCAAGATCTTCTCAGGGAAACAAAATAATAGAAGGACGGCAACTTTTAGCTACTAAATACCGAACTCTGGTAACTACATCAGTAAAGAGTAATGACATGCTCACCTCGTAAGACATTTCCTCAATGTCCAATCGCATATCTCGATGATGATCAATGTGATTATTTCCAGAACCACCAAGGAAGTCTCCAAACTCCAACAATGCAACTTCCTACACACATTGAGAGAACCAAAAGAAACAAAATCTTGAGCAACAGCAAAAATGAAAAGATGGGAAAGAAAAATGAGGTTAGAAAGCTACATCATCAGGCATCATTCTAAGCCGAGGAACTCCTCCACGGTGTTGTCTAAGGGTTGCTACAGGTACCGACTCATCTCGCTGATGATGCTGGTATATCCGAAACCCTGTTGGTTGAACAGGACCCACGTGACTTGAACCCATCTCTGAGCCCGGGTGACCACTAGTCATTGCGTTCTGAGGAACAAAGCTTCCAGGAGGAACTCTGTATGATGCGGAAGAAGCCATGTGAGGATATAATGTGGTGTTCTGGCCTCTCACTCCTTGTACAGGAGGAGGTACCGGGTGATGATGTTGACTGTAATAGTGGTCCCTCGGGTTTAATTGAGAAGGATACATGAACCCTGTAGGGTTTCTGCTACTAGAATCTATGGAACCAGCGACAATATTACCACCTGAAAGGTCATTCAAAGATAGACAACTAAGATTACCAAGTTTCAGTACTTCAAAAAGAAATCGTGATGTTGGTAGGTACCATGCATATAAGGTGTGTGGGGCCAAAACGGAGGTGAACCATCAGATCTGCTATGGTGTTGATCATACCAGATTGAGCCAGGAGGTGGAAAGGGATGATGACTTGGATAACTCCCTTGAATGAAGTTGTTTGGAGCATGAGGAGGCAGAACAGGGTTCACTGTAACCGCTCCTGGTCTGTTCCTAGCGCCTGCAAAAGGTGCTACTGTCTCCGGTGCATTGAACGGAGCTGCTAAAGTACTTAAATACTGAGGATTTCCAGGGATTACTTCAGCGTTTTTCCGTTTATATGTCCCTCTTGAGTGATCCATAAAGTGGGCATTCCTTTCGTATTCCTGATCAGAACTTACTCCAACTACACCGTGACTACTAGAAGATGGTAACTGACCTGGCGGAGCCTGAAATGCCACATAGGGAAGATAGAAATTCGTTGGAGCATGCTGATGATGATGATGGTACTGAGGAAGTCCATAGAACATTGCCGAGTGGTCATAAGTTGGGTCTTGAAGAGAATGAGCTTCTAAATTAGGAACATTTGCAACCATGGCAGAGACATTACTATTATTATCCAGTTGTTGTGGAAAGCTGCCTAAAAAGATGCAAGGTTCGGGTTGGAGAGAGGCTTGAGATTGCTGCTGCTCCATTTCTAAGTCAACTGTCCTATTTCTTTGTCCCATTTCGCTTGCTGCAGAAACCCTCTGATAGGTTTTGATACATAAAAACATCAACAGCCATACACGGTAACGAAACAAATTATACATAGAACCAACCAATGCGACACTATTATATCCCAAGCTAATACTACAGACTAAGCTATCACACTGTACTTTGCATATCCCAACTTCTAATCTTGGAATAAGTAACGAAATCAAAACACAGAAAGCATTAACAACCAATGCTGGTGACGCAAGGCTGAGTAAGAAATTGACCTTCTTGATTCATAGAACCAACCAATGCAATATTATTACATCTCAAGCTGATACTAGAAATACAAGCCATCACATTGTAATCTGAATTTTCTAGTAACGAAATCAAAACATACAAAGCACATGTTCTCCTCAATTTAGCCCGAGAAAGTTATATAAATGTCCCTCAAAGAAACCGTATTCTCGGAACATTGCATTGTGCATTCTCAAACTCATGATAATATGGTAAACCAAAGATCATTAATGAAAAAAGAACGAAACTTTCAGCTGCAGAAATTAAAAACCAAATTCAAAAAACAAGAACAATCCTCTCAAACGCCAGAGAAAGATCAAAACTTTGATATATCAATCAACAAAAAGAGGAAACAAGAATAAAAATCTAACCTTGAGAACATTAAGATTGAGAGAAAAGGTTGGAGATTTCAAATGGGCTATGCAAACAGCAGCTAAAAGACAAAGACTTTGTAATTTCTGAGAATCGGAAACCAAATTACTCCCTGCAAAATAGAAACAATCAAAAAAATCTTAGATGATCAAAAGATATTAAAATCACAAAAAAACAACTAACCAAGAACAATGCAATTTCTTCTTCAGATTAAAGTTCATCATAACTCAATCAACAAATCAAGACCCACCAAATAAATATAAAAAACAATAAAAAACGAAAATTTTCTCAGGAACAATGAAACCAGGAATCAAAACAAAGCTGGAGAATCCGATTATGCAGATGATTAAAAGAGATAAAAACCTGATTTTAGAGGTTTAATCAGGGAGAAAGAGATCCGAGGAAGAGAGAAAGAGAAGGTGAGGGAAAGAGAGAAAGAGAGAAAGAGAGAGAGAGAGAGAAGGACGTCGGTTTCTTGATTCTAATTTCTTCTTTTCGCACTCTGACGGAAGCTTTCATTTATTTCGCATTTTTCCTTTTTTCCTATTTTTTCATTGGTTTCTCTTTTTCTTTGATTAATTTTTTAAAAAAAGTTTCATTGGTTTCTTAATTTTTTTCAGCATATAATTTAACAAAGTGTTCTAATTATAGACCTAAACAGTGTCGTAGTTATGTATAATTAATAGAGGACGATTATTTGAATCTTATTAATGACTTTAATCAGTGCACACTTTTAATTTCACATTTTTTTTTTCGTTTTTATTATAACTGATTGCTTTTGTTTTTTCCTGATTGATGAAACATTAGGTTGCATGGAATCAGAAGCGGTTACGTAGAATCGGAAGTGTATAGAAATATTTAAGCGATTTTTTTGAAAATATTAAAAAGTGGGTATGTGTTGAAAGCATATACATATATCTATATATAATTAAATATTATACAATATTAAAAATTATTGTCAAGAACATAAATTTAATACATTTATATGTGTATATGATTAAACATCTACTATATTAAAAATTTGCTATGAATAATATAAATTTATGCTTCATTTTTACATAGGCAAACTAAAATTATTTTAACTTGAAATTATCGTATTTCTTACAATTTTATGTTTTCAAAAAAAAAATCGTCATATTCAAATTTTTTGAAATATTTTTATTAAACTAATCAAATTATTCACTTTCAATATTTTGCATATGATTCAAATAATCATTTTAAGTTAAAAAAATATAGATAAAAGATAAAATGATATGCACAATCACAAAATTACTATATTAATTCTTGACTTTTCATATACAAACTATATAAAATAATAGCTACTGAAACATAAGTGTAAGATTCCAAACGGAAGCACAAGCTTCCAACGGATTTTTAAAATTTTTTTCTCGGAAGCGAGATTCTGACAGTTTCTGAGAGATTCTGATTCCGATTTCGAAACGGGAAGCGCACGTTGAACGAAGATCCGTGCTAAAAATTTATTAAAATAATAGAATATGGATTTATTAAAGTATATTTTGATTACTATGCATTAAATATGGAATTTTTAAAGTAATAGAAATATTTCTCATGCCAAAAAATTATGGTTTTATTTTCATAAAATGATTTTTGATAATTAATTTACTCCATCAAAACTATATATAGTTTTTTTCTGGTGATGTGTATAAGTTAAAAGTTTGTGAAAGAAAATACATTCTGAATATATATATTTTGTATTAGATAAACTTTGAGCAAAGTTATTAATTGTTTGGTTTGTCTTAATTTTAAACACAAGCTTTGGGGAAGTGTCCCCATGTGCTTTCTTTGTTGAACCAGCTTGACACCTAATTATGCCCAATATTAATTTACAATTTATGGCTACACAACACAACTTTGTGAACAATCTAAACTATAATCAGTACACACCACATCCTATCCAAGAAGTTCAACCTCAAATGCGTTGTTATTATTTGATTTATAGAGATGTATTATCGTCGTTGGTAGAACCGCGTTTAATAGTGTTTTGTAATTCCAAAACATTTATTTTGTTAATGGGTTTCTTAAATAAAAGTATAGATTTAATTTTAAAAATGTGAAAATTTTCACAAAAAGCCACCAGAAGAGAGAAATTCAACAAAATAAAATCCTAAATCAGAATATAAAACATCATATTAATATTTTAAAAGAAAAGGAGGAAGAGTTGTACCAGTGGATTACACTCATTCCAAATTTTGTGTTCTCATTCCAAGAAAAAAGCTTGAACATTGTATCTATTTTGGAACACGATATACAAAGTTGGGTTTCTATTGAAAATAAATAACCTAGTTGTGAAAGCGTACTTAGGATTTTAAGTTTATGGTACACCAGATTTTCGTCGAAATAAGAGGTCGAGAAGGCCTCATGTTGTTCTAAACTTGATTTGAGATGTAAATTTATATGGTTGTCCATGGACCTTAGGTAAGTCCCTAGCTTGGGTGAGACACACTTTAGTGGAATATGGAGCAAGAGCAAATACCACAGTAGTACAAAATTTGGGTTCGATGGTAGGATCAAAGCGACTAGCATCAGGTTGACAATTTCTCATAATTTGAGATCATCTCTAATGTCTTGACTGCCATTGCTTGTAGGTTTATATGTCCACATGATCGGCCCTGAAAATTTATGGGCTTAACCAAAAAAGAATTGCTAAAAGTGGTGCCATCAATTCTTAAATCTCTCTAACTCATACACGTTAAACCGCAGAATTTCTCTTTTAAAAATAGATAGGTGCATTTTGATTATATAAGTACCCAAGTCAAAACAAATTAAACTCTCCACATGAATCATCATTTTCAAAATATTACATAATTGACTCCAAATGTGGATATTATATCTCACGGTCCCATCGATGAATCTTAACTTGCATGTTCTTAATTTTGAGAGCATTCTTCATGAGTTTAACCCAAGGGGTCATAGTTGAGAAAGTTGAGAAGAACAGTGCAAATAAAGTTTCCTAGGTTGGACGCATACAGATATCGAAAAGAGAGTTTGGTATCGGAGCTAATGAGCAAAAAACAAGAAGATAATTTTTTACCAACAACTCTGATAGCATGGGATTAGAGAGTTAGATACATTTCTATGTTTGCTTGATGTTAATACCTAAAATTTAAACTGACCGATAGAGCAAATGTTGATCACTTGTTTGTAACCAAACCATTCGTATTATTTTCTTTTTACTATTTGTAATTTAAATAATCGTACTTTGAGCTAAGATATCCCATTTTGACTTTTTTCGTCAAACATATACAGTAGTAGGATGAAATCGACATACACTTAAATCTATGACATCGTTCTTAGTGTATCTGATTAACATGCCAACAATATATCTCGGAATCATCGTCATTTTTTTAATATATAAATTTTGCATATCCTAATAAAAATTTAATACGGTATATACCATACTTGAAGTAGCCTTACCCAAAAAAAAAAAAAAAAAAAAAATGCAGACACCGTATGCGTCGGGGAAATCCCATAGACTAATATATAGGAATAATTTTTAGGTTTAACCTCTCTTATTCACCTTTTTTAATTAATCAATTATAATTTACCATGTAATATTATTTAAATAAAAAATTACATTAAATCATTAACACTTTCTCTAAATCTAATCAATAAAAATATGCCAACTAAAATTATATTAAAACAAAAATAATAAGTTAAAATTACAATTTAACAAATTAAATAAAAATAAATCAAGAAAATTAAATCTAGTAATATCTCGAGATCACGACTTAAAATAAACCAGTTTATGTTATGTTTTGGCCAGTCGTTTCTATGTTTCATTTGGGTTCGTTAAGTTGTATCATTATGGTATATTTTCATGAAAAAAAATTACAAAATAATTATTAAAAATATATAAAAATATATCCTAAGGGATACAACTCAGCGAACTCAAAGAAAACATATAAACGAGTGGCCGAAATATAACATAAAATGGTTTAGATTATTCCGTGATTTTGAGATATTAATTTATTTAATTTCTCTTAATTTATTTTATTTGTTTCATTTGTTTAATTGTAATTTTAATTTACTATTCTTATTGGTTAGATATAGAGGAATGATTAATGATTTAGTCTAATTATTTTATTTAGATAATATTCTATGATAAATTCTGATTGGTTAATTAAAAGAAGATGAATAAAAGATGTTCAATTTAAATGGGATATGATAGCTTCTTTATGATCTAACATTATTGCCAATATGTTATCCTCATTCTGTTCTGGATTGTAATCTCTAATAAAAAATATAGCTTGATTATCTACATGTGTTGAGCTACCAAGGAAATAATAACCTATAAGGAAGTTAGAGCAAGACCTAATTGAAAATGATTCGAATGAATAAGAGATGAAGCCAAGAATTGCTGAATATATAGCCGACAACAAATGAGAATCGTTTGAGGTTATAAAACATTGCTTCCAGCGGTAGAGTTTGGATCAGATTCTTCCGACTGTCTTAAACCCATGAAGAGAATATGTTTTTTTATTTTTTTGTTTTATTTTTCTTTGTCTATTGACTCTATTTAGTCAGGTTAAGAGTTATATAATAAGTGTCTCACTTGAATAGTTATCATAAACAACAAAGCAATTTAGCAAAAGTCGGACAATGAAAGCGAAACCGATACAACCATTTATTTTGTATTAAAAGTGGTATTGTAATCTTCATTTTTTTTTTTTTTTGTATTGTTCTCTCTATATATAACTACTATATATCATTTGCTGCGATTGACTATTCCACTATTTTTTATCACAAACAAAATATGTACCGCTTTATGTCACAATTAGTTCCTATATATAAATAATCGGATCGATCGGATATTCATTCGAGTATCCGCAAGATTCGGTTTATGTCACAACATATATGGTGCCTATAGATGGAATAATAAAAAGAGTCGATCGGATATTCATTCGAGTATCCGGAAGTATTCGAGCACGAAATAGATCAAATATGTCGCAAAGTATTTGAAATATGATTCATACTTAATATACTCAGCAAAATATGTTACTGGTCCAAAAGAAAAGTTATTTGATTTCTGCTCAAACGAGATCTTTTAGTTATCTTATAATTAGCATGACTTTATTCCATTATCGATTTTGATACTTACGATTGGAGATTTTTTGTTGGTTTCTTGAAGTCGGGATTTTATATTTTGTAGCTGTCCCACTTATTTAGGTGTAGTTTAAAATAAGCTCTCGAATCTCAAATGTACAAACTCGTTTCTGTGTAAGTTCACTAAACGACAGCGTTAAGGAATGGGCTGACTGGGGGTTTTTGGGCCTGTCATGGCGATGTATCATGGGCTTTTCTGATGAAGATTTCTAAGAAGTAATCTTGTTTATGTTTTTTAGTATATGATTTATCTGTCAATTAAGAAATGGGACCGCGCCGATGCTGTGATGATTTTGTAATTGTATCATATAAGGAAATCGTAAAGTGAATAAATTAAGATAATGGTTTTGGAAAAGAGAAAGTTTGAAATGAATAGTCACTTTATTTTATTGAAGCAAAACAACAACTTAAATAGTGGCCAACTCTTATAAAAATATTTAAAAGAAGTTGTCACGTTTATGCAAAGAAAAAGAGAGTTGTCACGTCTGAATAGATAAGAAGATTGATATTTAATACACGGATCAATACCGTTTCAAATCATTTGAAGTTTTTATGCAAAAAAATTATTAAACATAATATTTTGTGTGTTAATTATTAAAATAAATTAGAAACTTCAATATATACACGAAAAATATTTATTTAATAATGAATAGTAAATCATGTTCGAATGCTTTAATTATACGTGCTAAAAGACACTTGTAACATGAACGTAAGTAAGAATTAAAAACAAAATGTTTAAGCAATATGAATGAAGCAATCACATATTTTTCATATAAATAA
Organism: Cardamine occulta; assembly: GCA_028015245.1. Classification (NCBI taxonomy): domain Eukaryota; kingdom Viridiplantae; phylum Streptophyta; class Magnoliopsida; order Brassicales; family Brassicaceae; genus Cardamine; species Cardamine occulta. Next base: position 19,276,815 of record CM051363.1, on the reverse strand, counting down.
GTCAAAATTTATGGATATCAAATTGATATATGTTACCAAAAAAATTGAATAAAAACTGAATGTGGGTGAATTTGTAATATTCAAAAAAGTGGCTACTTGTTTTGGTTTGTTAAAGCCAATTGGCTACTTCCTTGTGAAAAAAAATCAACTTTTTCATATATTTTTTTTTGGTTTGGATGCCCTCAAAAAGTCACAATCCTTCATTTTCCTTCTTGAGATTTGACCTAAGGCACTGTTTTTTGTCCGTTAGTTAAATGTTCTCTCCTTTTTGTAAGATGATTTGGTAACAAAATTAGTAAATGTCATGGAGTTTATTGGATGCTAGCAACTATACATCCCCAACAATAACCCGTAATTAACGGTCTTATGTTATGATATAATTTTGTTGTCAAAGGAAACGAAAAACAAAAAGGAAATGTGATAAGATTATTTTGTACAATATTCTTAGTTTCACCCAAATTGGTTTTAGGTTAAGCAAACAGTTGACTTTATCAGATTTCACGAAATTTAAACGAGTATTAATCCCTTTCAGATTCCAGAGGATGCTCAGCTTATTACGTATACATTTAATAATAAAATTGAACATATGCATGTATATATTATTATTGTTTTGGTCTTACGAGAGATCTCTGCTATCAAGAACTGGTTTCCAAGTTATTACATTTTTATATTTAACCCAACGTATTTTACGTGTAATGTTAAAAGTAGAATTGTTTATTTCGAATGCTTCTAGGAAAGTCTGCATAAATCGCAATCAAATCACAAATTATTATGTTCTTTCTTTTGGAAATATATCACTAAAATTGATTACTATAATATTCTTCCTTATTGTTTTCTCTCATGCCCTTTTCTTCATCATAATCATGACTTTAATTATTCTTTTCCCAAAAAAAAAAAAAAAAAAAAAAAAGAAGAACATGATCATTACATAAACAGAGGAATCTCATTATTTCAGGAGGATCAAGAAAATAAACAAAAACACAAGAGAGGTCAAGAAAAGAATCATCTGTACGGAATAGTGTTATATAGAAACACAGTCAATTAGTTAAAAAACAATCTTAGCACTCCTGTCGGACATTACTAGCTACAGCTCGAGCCCAGAACTTGATCTGATCCTTCATTTCTTTTCTTGAATCTTTTGGAACCCTAGGCGGTGTAGCCACTCCTCTTTCGACACATGGCTCGACTACTTGGTCATAACCTTTCAGCCTTTGAATCTCTTTGGTTGTTTCTATGCTGCTTAACGTTTTACGCAGCGTTTTGGGACTTGAGCTTCCTTGTTTGACCATAACAGTGTCTTCTGATCTTAAGCTTCTTGGTGGTCTATGCCTACGATCGCTTGAAACCTGCACCGAGATATATACAAACTTTAATATGCTTTTTAGATTCTCAAAAACCATTCTCTTTGACATCAAGAAGTAATTATTTAATCACCTTTGGAACATTATGTGAGCTAGAGAGGGCTTCACGGATCAAGAATCCCATTCTTGAGTCGCTTTCATGGTCTTCAAACTCGTCTTCTTCATTATCTTCTTCTGTTCTTATGTGAATTGGCATCGTTTGAGTTCTTTGCAAACCAATCTTGACACTACTACTACTACTTCCTGTTTTGTTTCTTCTAAAACTTTCACTAGTCCTGTTTTCTCGAACCAAAGGCCTCGTCGGTTCTAGAATCCTAATCTTCTCAGAGAACTGCCTCGTCAGCTTATTGATCATCTTCTTTGCCTGGATATCCACCTCTCTTTTTTCTATCCGAGGCGGCAAAGAAGGTGCCCGGATCAAACATTGCTTTATGGATGTTTCTTGAATCTTCCCCGGAGCCGAATGAGATCCAGATTTAGAAAGAACCACGTGTTCCTTCTTCTGCAAGAAAGATCCAACTTGTCTCGGTTCTTGAACCCTAATATTTTCAGAGAACTGCCTCGTCAGCTTCTTCTGAGTTTCGCCTTCTCTTCCATCTAAAGAAGTTGTCTTGATCAAACCTCGCCCTGTCGAGGCTTCTTGGACGTTCCCCAAATCTGAATCTCTCGTTTTTTCAGGAGAAGTCAAAGAAGAAGAAGAAGGGTAAGGATCTGAGTGACAATACCTTAAGACTCTTGATCTCCTGGTAAATAAGTTCTCAAAGAACCAGTAATCTTCAAGAAGATCATCAATTGGTAAATCACTTGAACTTACATGATCCATTATTACAAAAAAAGAAGAAGACAAGAGATTCTAAAGAGAAAGAAGTTGTGTGTTTATAACAAAAGATTGGGTCTTCTGATTTTCTTTTGTGGGTGTTTGTTTGTTCATATCTGTGTTGTTTAGTAAACATCCAATGCATTTGAAGCATCGATTCTGGAGATTTATTTGGAAGTGCCCACATGGGCAGCCTTTCCTCAATTATTTTTTTTATAAATTTTTTTATTATATCTATGTGGAGTGAATATTTTGGTTTTTGCATAGAATATGTTAAGGATTTTCTAGGTAAAAAATAATAATGAATTTGGAACTTATTCCAGGGTAGAATATTTACGAGTCTACTGAGTCAAATGTATAAATAGAGTATATTGAAAGCTCTGAGAAACTAGAGGTATCTGAGTGAATAATAAAACAAATAATTTTGACAACAACTATAAGAAAAATAAGGTTCAACAAGGCTATGATTGCATGAGGGATGACATAATAATTAATCACTGTCAGAACAGTCCACAAGCCATGTGATTTCTCTATTTATATACATTAGTATAACTGTAGTAATCTAAAGAAACAGTTTTCAAAACATGATCTTGGAGAATAAATACGACGACTTTTTTTTGGGTTAAAAGGCTTAATATTGATAAGTCAAAAATAACATACAAAGATTTTGATATTTTATGTATCCTAATCAGTCGAGAGAAAAAAAAACAATAATCACGAGTACTGGATCTCCCCTTAAAAAGCCCCAATGTTCATGTCTGCATGACAAGTGGTTCAAGTACTGATAAGAACCGAAGAATATAATATTTTAATATGAATTTAATAAATGAAATTATTATGGCATTGATTGTTTTGTTTTTGTATGTAATCACGTGAATTATTATTATAAAGTGACGAATTTAAGATACTGAAATATTTTGGTCAATTTTCTCTTTTTTTCCCGTAATTATACGCCATAATCTTTTGCGTGTTGCAAAATCAACCATTAGTTCTTCACCCAAAAAAAATCAACCATTAGTTTGATATCATCCTTCGTTCTTAAAAGATGGTAAGATTGAAGAATGTTTCATAGTAATCCTACTTGCACGTATTAAAAACAAGATGATAATAAACTTAAGCCGCAAACAATGATATAAAATAACACTGTATAATGTCACATTGACATTAAAATATTTCCAAAAAAAGAAGAATTTGGCTTTTCTCATCTCACTAGGTATAGGCTTTGAACATAATTTACTCTCTGGAATTTCAGCAATAAAAGTGTTTCAGCTTTCTACATTTGTGTTTTTCCAACCTGCTTTTTAGTTCTGTGAAGTCTTTCATCACTTATAATAATACTAGTCTTTGATCACACCTGTCTCCTAAATCCTGTTATATTGTTTACTTTGATTTCAGGTAACTGTTATTAGAAGAGTTTCAAGCTTTTGGTTTATTAAACTGCGGGCTTGTTTGGGCCTAATAACTAGTTAATACTCGAGAAGTAAAAATGGTATACAAGTCTCTCCCAGAAAAGGAACGGCCCATCTCTCTTAATATTTCATTGACACTACAAGTCGCATAAGCATTATTGAAATCACAACTAACTAGTAAAAAGATCAACAATTCATGCAACACAATCCTAGACAGGGTAAAATCTAGACCGTCACTCCTTGATGAACCATTTGTCAAATGCTTATTTTTTTAGCCAACGACCAATTTTGGATTAATCTCTGTTTACTAGGAATTTGAACTCGAAGGAAGATGTATTGGACTGATGATTTGGGGAGATTTGAGTTTAAGTGACAAATTATGTGTTATTAAAACATGATTTTAAAATATCTTTTAAAATATAGTGTTATTGGATTGATGATTTTAAATTGTACACTCAAATCCACTATTATTGAAAATATAGTTAGAATTTGATTTAAAAGTTTCAGCTGAGATTTGAGGAGATTTCTTACTTAAAATACAAAGACCCAAATCTCACTGTTTTAAGTGAGATTTCGGAGAATTTAATAACAAAATTTTTAATTCACCAAAATTTAACCAAATCATCTCAAAATTCATTAAAACTCAAATCTCTCCAAATATTCATTCTAATACACCCCCGCAAAGTTTTTAGAATGGAGAAATATATTGTGACACAATCTATCAATAATTGAGGGACAAAGAAAGAACGATTAATATAATATCTGAGTTTTTCCGAATGTCCACATTCTTTTCAAATGTAAGCATTGTTTTTTATTAGTCCCGTCAAAATATATTTGTGTGATTATGCAATCTTTGTCTTTCCATGTATAGAATGTGGTTCATTTGGAATGCTAGGAACAAAAATATATAGTTAATCATGCCATCATTGAATGTAAGACTTGTAAGAAAAATCATATTTTTTTTCTACATACTCTTTAGTGGAAGTATGATATTCGAGGAAGACCTCACAAAAAGTAGCATTTCAAATCTATTGTTCTCGGAAGTCTTAAAACTTATTTCGGATTTGGTGTGAACTTGTTTGTGCAAGTGGATAACAAAACGGTGCTACTGGGAGTAAAATTTCATAGGTGGAGTCTCTATCCAATATTGCACTCGAAAATGAAAGCTCTAAATGTAAGCTGTGTTGAGTACGCGATCATATGAGAGAATATTATAAAATTTTGAGACGTAGTACTATAAAATAGTTGCAATCCATGATTTGAGTGGTCAGCTTTCTCTCTAATCTTTTGAATGAGTTTAGGTCTCTTTTTGTTGACGTTATTTTTTGTACCCTCTTTTCTATGGTTTTAGCCTTTTAGTTTTATGTAATTTAGGCTTTGACGAGATGCAACGTTTGGGACAGAAAAAACCATCTACACATTAAACCATTTTTTTTTACCATTCATAAGTTAGAGTTCGCAGTGGTGCGGAAAGGAAAAAACAAAAAGAAACCGCTGCTGACCAACTGCGATCCAGTTTTTCAAAGAAATAAATTAGGACCGCAGCGGACTGCAAACCGCCCCAAAAAAAGATGGTTCAATCTGCTGATGGTTTGTCCACTGAAACTGCAATCGCCATTCAAAGTTTTAGTGTGTGGTTAAAAAAAACAGTGGATGTAATCAACATATGTGGCATATCGAATAAGCACAAGCGTAAAAACGATCGTACTCGAGCAGTCGATCTAAAGGTTTTTTTTCGAAACTAGAATGCTTTTAAGGGAGATTATGGAGAGAGTGAAAGGAATATTGAATGGGCTATTGATTTGATGTTAAAGCCTGCTTAGAATTCTTTTTCTTTTTGTCTTTTTGTAATCGTGTGGGATGTTTCCTTGGGACACATATGACTGGTCAAGATCATGTCCGAGATTTCTTGTTCAGATGCGATTATCTTCTTTGATTTGATGCATCCATGCTGCTCTCTCTTTCTAAAAAGTAAAATTTGAAAATGTATTGTGAAACGAGCTAGTGCTTTAATAAAAGTTAATACTCTTATAAAAAAAATAGCTAGTTTTGATCACTAACGTTCTCAGTATGCTTTATTTATTCGCAATATCAGTTTATCATCTCAAAAGTTGTCAGAACTCTCTTTCTCAGTATAGCCACCATCGAAACATCATATCAGTACGTAGCTTGTAGTAGAATTGCAGGGGAAAAATCATTTCAATTTAATTAGGGCTTTTGCTAATCTCTTGAATTTGGATTTGGGTCATGGTTGTTAATGTATTATTGTTAATTTGGGAGAGGAGATAAAAGTAAAAACATAATGCTGCCTTGATTTATAGCTCCTGATAATTCATTATATCTTAAAGTTATTGATTTCAATATCTCATGTGAAGCCATTTCACTAGTTGAACACACCACCTTGTGACTTTCTTGATAAAATCCAAACAATATACCTAGTTTCAGATATTCCTCTGTTCATATATGTTTTAAGCCATTGTTTATAGTAAATCCAAGAGCTATACTTTTACTACATGTGTACACAAACAAGACAAACAAAAAAACTCTAAGAGCTATAGACCTCTTTTCTTTTTTGTGTATTTGGGGAATTAAGCTACGTATATTAAATGTGAAAATTGGTGATGAAAAGAAATGGTTTTTCTTCAAAGTAAGAGATGGTTATCGAAGGTGAACATTGCTAAAATAAATGCTGGTTAATGATAAGCCAGTGGCAGTGACAGAGAGATCAAAGACAAAGTTCGTTTTTAAGGATGAAGAAAACACTTGTCTTCTAAAAAGGCAAAGCTCCTAAAGGAGAGATCTTGGGTTATGCTTGAATGTTATCTCCAGGTCCAGCCCTAAGTTTTTTGGAGCCTAAAACAAACAAAAGAAAAATGGCCCATATAAAGATTGAACAAAAAAAACAAAGGTTTGAACTGTTTGATGATTAACAAAAATGTTTCCTAAGTTTAAACCTTTGTTTTTTTGTTTCCTAAGTTATAAAAGGTTTGAACTTAAAAATGTTCCTAAGTTCAAATCATGCCACTTCTACCAATTAAAATAAAAATGTTTGATGATTAATATGATATGATATGAAGTCAAGCATATAATTTTTGGGATATATCAAACTTTTTAAAATAAAAATTGTAATCTGTGGGTAGAAGATAACTCAAAACCATAAATCAAGGCGTGAAGACAGAAGTAGGTGATAAGTGTCGACTGTTGACGGAGTCGTTAAAGAAAAAAGAAAAAAATTAACAATAATAAAGTCTTTAAAAAAGTAAATTAAAAATAAATAAAGACCTCACGTCACGGTCTTGGTCTTCTCCTGCCGTCAAATTTAATTCCGTCTTTACGAAACTGAAAAGGAATCCATCTTTGACGGTGGACCCACCACCGTTAAATTGCGGTTAACCGACGCGGGCTTTCATTGTCTTTTCCTTTAATATTATCCACGTGTCTCGTTTGCCACGTGGCACGAAGGAATCCAGAAAATAAATAAAAAGTGGGACCCATGTTAGCGGAAGGGCGGCTTGTCACACCGTGAAATCAGTCAACCGTTTGTTTTGATAACATAACGCTCTTTGTCGAAACGGCTTGCTGTGACGGTAGTAGAAGTGGGGACCCCACAGACGTAAGCCTCACGCGTTTTCTATTAAAACGCGGTTCCTGAGCCGCGCGTCCTCGTGATTGTGCCACGTTTCAGATTCTTCTCAGCTTTTTGATGCGCCGCTGCTAACTTTACTTCCAGATTCTAATGCCAATACCTGCGTCTCCTTTAATTAACTTGTATTTTGCTCGTTCTTTTTTTTTTTTTTTTTTATATCTATAAGTTCATCTAACCTTTCGCCTCAAATTAATTTTTTTTAATATCAGTGGTCAAATAGAATCGAAACCAGATTTTGAGATAGATATATATTCAACTTTAAACCATTAAAATACCATCTGGTTAATTATTCGTTCTCTTGTTGCCAACTTTTTGTGACTAAGATTACATGAAGACGAATTATTTTTGAAATATAGCCTTTGATTTATACTACCATACTATAGTTTTTTAATGCGTCTATATGTTTTAACGATGAATGTATACGAAACTATGATATTTTAGTATGATACTGATAAATATAATACAATGAAATATATTATTGACTACTTATCATTCTCGAATACTTAAATATATCCTTAAATCATGTGAATTACTACAACTTTTTTGCATGCAACGACAATACTCGTTTTCCTTCGCACATAAACTACTTTAACGTCGACTGTAAAAGTTTACGGAAATTAAGTTTATACGCTTCAGATTCTTATATATCACAAGTGGCATTGTCACCTCCACAAATCATTAAAAATTTAAGTTCGACTCTATATGTGCGCATAGGATTTCATGAATAAATTAATAAACATAAATACAGACCAACAAATTTATAAACATGGTATTCTTCAAAAAGATTTGTTCCCCCCCCCTTCCCCAGAGAGTGTTTTGACTCACTACACAAATATTAAGAAATTTTTAATGTATACTCAAATGCCCTTATTTAATAAGTGGTTAATGAATTAAATTAAAAGAAAATTAGTTATGAGTTAAGAATAAATTAAAAATTTTGATTGAAAAACATAAAATGATATTCTTTGCGAAATGAATAATGTTTTTATTTCTGAACAGTTTTAGCAATTGTTTCAACTTCCAAACTCGCTAATAGCCAGAATCCTAAAAGAGAGATACTATCAGAACATGTAAATAGTAAATATTTTTCTGTCGTCATGTTAACAACATATATAACGGTCCACTAAACTACAAAATTTTAATAGTTTTGTTCGATATATTCACTTTTTACCTAATAGATAGTTAGTTAGTATTTTGTCGGCACGTTAACGACATATATAACAGTCCGCTAAATTAAAAATGCAGAAAGTTAGTTCAGTAGCTTCAAAAAAATTGTTCGATAATATATATCTTTATCAAATAAGCATAAAATAGTAGTTTTTTTGTCGGCACGCTAATAACATATATAACGGTCCGCTAATCTACAAATCCGAAGATTTTGTTCGATAATATTCCCTTTTTCCCAAATAGGAATACAAATTGTAGATATATGTCTTTTTGTCACGATAATCTCATATATAACGACTCACTAAACTGCATAATTTTTTCCGATAATGTTCTTTATTTTTACCTGTATCTTTTTCGACATTTTAAAGATTTAATATATATAACATTTAACTAAAATATAAATTCAACATGTTATATATTTTTTATATGCATGTTTATTAAGCCAAACAAATATTATAAAAAAATTCAGATTTATAATTTGGTGGGATTTTGAAATAAAGGAATATTATTGAACAAAATTATCGAATTTATAGTTAAGTAGCATGTTATATACATTATATCTTGTATTGTATATTTTATGTTTTATTGTTTATTATATCTTATATATACATATTGTATTGTACATTATATATAGTGTACTGTATTGTATTGCTGCTAGACAAAAATGTGAGAGACCCAAATGAAAACAATTACCGGAAGTCATATGTTTTATAGATTTAATAGATTGATTAATATATGAGACAGTCTCAAGTCTCGACCAATTTGTATTCTTTTGCTACTTAGAACTTTAATTTAAATATCAATCATGCCCATATATTGTAAAACATATTGTGATACGTGCAGTCTTTGATATAGAAATGGTAAAAATCAGATTATTTGCAAGAAGAGCAATGAAGAAGACGTGGCTAGATATAAAAGTAGATAAATTACCACCAAAAATAAAATACACCAAAAAAAACAAGGTTTATCAATGTGTTAATAAGAGAAGCATCAAGATAATTAAACCATCTAATTGTTTGTTTTGACTGTTCACAAGAAAGCTCCCTAAAAGAAGCGTTGCTTTACTTAACTCTTGCTATAAAAAGAAGGCTTCTTCTCTCATTACCACAAAACTCTTTCACCGATCTTCTCGTTTCTTTCTCCAAACATGGGTTCTAAACCCGACCCGGTTTCTCCTAACCCGACGACTCAGAGTAATGCTGAGAAAGAGATTCGCTACAGAGGTGTCAGGAAACGTCCATGGGGAAGATTCGCGGCTGAGATCCGAGATCCCGGTAAGAAAACTCGGGTCTGGCTCGGTACGTTCGACACGGCTCAACAAGCGGCGCGTGCTTACGATGCAGCGGCGCGTGACTTTCGTGGTTCTAAAGCTAAGACAAATTTCCCGATGACTTATCCGGAAAGAATGGTGGCTGTAGACGGTGGTTTCCCTCGTAGTCCTAGTCAGAGTAGCACCGTCGACAACGTCTCTCCAACGGCGGCGAGGTTCAAAGCACCACCGCAGCTCGAGCTCAGCTTAGGCGGAGGGTATCGTCGGATCCCGGAAACGCGTCGTTGTCCGGTTTACCCTAACTTCTATAATTACATAACGGCGTTTCCGAAGGTGACGAGGGCTTGTGGGGTCCAGAGCGAGTCAGAATCGTCGTCGGTCGTTGATTTCGAGGTTGGAGGTGAGAAGATATATAAGCCGTTGGATCTGAATCTTAAGTTAGCTCCTCCGGGACAATAGGCCGTGAGGTTTGTTACTTTTTGTGTCCATGTCGTTTCTTTAGTCTCTTTGGCGTCAGTTTAGAAATAATGCGTTTTTTTATTTTATTTCTGTCTAAACAGAAAAAAAAAGTATTATCCGTATTTTAGAAGATAGTCGAGAAAAGCTAAAATTTACAAATTTTTAGCTGACATGGAAAGATGTTATTATGTATATATTGTTATAGTCCCTAGCTAATATTATAAACCTAGCAGAAAATCTGAACTTTTTATTTTATTTGTTGCAACTGATTTCTTAACGTCGTTCCGATGCATACCATCATTAAAAAATTTTATGCCAAATGTCAAAATATTATAGATGATAAATATGTAGAAAAAGGCTGAAACATTTGTAGAGATCTATGTCATCTAATCCAATAATATTTTTATAGAAAAAAAAAAGATAATTATTATAGTTCTTTATGGGGGTAAGGGTGGGTCGTGTTAAAAAGAGATAAATAATGATAATTATGAGTGAATAAAAAAAAAAGTTTTTGAGTAACGTCGGCTTGAAAGCAATGGTCCAAGTGTGCAGCGCACACACACACCAGTCGTGGGAGGGGGACCCATCTCTGGCTGCGGCGTATGTTAGATAGAGAGATCATTTAGAAGAATACTTCTTTACGCTTACGTCATTTTCACAGTTTGGACTGCTTTTTTTTTTTAACTTTTGACTTTTAAGTTTACAGAAAATCTATTAACTCAAAGGACTAAATCACGCAAATTTAACAAAATAGTTAAGACTCTTGGATTTTAGTTAAAGAAAATGGTAAAAGGGTAAAACGGTGACGTTTTAAGGAGTAGAAGGCGGCTTCATAATGAGAGACAAGGGAAGGGTGAGATGTGTTTGATTCTTGTCGCCATCTTTGCTATCAAACGAATAAAGCAGTTGAGATGAGTGATCCAACGGCTGAGAGTCATCATCAATTCCACGTGGATGGATGTAGTAACTCTAACGCTCTCCTTTTCTTTCGGATAATGAAGATTGAATTGTGGCACGCACGGCGAAACTGGCCCCACATTTCCTTTTTGTTTTAGTATTTTATTTAGAAGCCACAACGACCAGTGAAAAACATTTGATATGTTAACATTTTGTTTATTTAATATTTTAGTTTTTTTTTTGGTAATTTTACTAGTGTAGGTGTGATTTGAATGATGATTTACGTTATGTAAAACACCAACACTTACGTCTTTTGTATGTTTTGTATTTATTGGTTGGGTTCTTGGTGTTTTGTAATTATTTCCGTCAAAACGCCATACTATTTGTTTGGATTTTTTTGTTTAAATATGTAAGATACAAATAAAGACTAATATATTTACTGTTTTAAGCGATTTGTAATAAAT